>JAOXYA010015591.1:0-13760 GCA_028565675.1 Sorex palustris | reverse complement strand
TTTGGGTCCTGTGGTTTGCAAGAGAGGCATTGAGTGGCAATCATGTTTGGTCTATAGTCTACTTTCAGCATGCTTCTTCCATCCTGGGAGGATCCTCCCCACACCCTTTATTTGGTGCTCCCTTCTCTATCTGAGCTCCCCTTCTCCCCTAGCATGTGTGGCTTGGCCCCAGATTTTAAAGGTTTCTTAGAAAATTGTTAGTGCAAAAGTGGATTTTTTCCTGCGCTGGTGGGTTCTTGAGAATTGTATGAAAGATTTGCATACAAAATTCAGAAGGTTGAAAGTTAGTTTATTGAACAAAAAAGGTAGATGGGTCTGGGTCCCTCTCCAGATGTCCAGGCCTCTCTTTAATCCGTGAACAACTTCCCTGTCTCATCCCCTATAGCCTACTTGCTTTCCATGAGTGACGGCCAGGTCTGTCCCTTACACGCTGTATCCTGGGTATGCTTTCCCACATGTGCCCAGGTGCAAGCCCTGTGTCCTGTACCTGCCGCTGCCTCCCAACTCTACCCAGCAGCGGTGTCATCCTGTCTTGGCTTTCCTAGTCTGCGACCACGGGTGCATAGATGAGTACCTTGTCACTACTTGGGTTTCCGAGCCCTGCCTGTACCTGAGCTACCCTGGGCATCGGAGCCCTGTGTTCTGCCCCTGTCTGGCCCTGAGTAGCCTGTCTGTACTGGGTCCTGTGTCTGATATGGGAGAGCATGGGAAGGGCTTGAGAAAGGGAGAGGGGGGAGGGGAAGAAAAGGAGGGGAGAGAGTGGCTTGGGGGAGGGTAGAGGCTGGAGGTTTTCTTTTATCTCAGCCAAATCCCACTCTACATTCTGATTGACTACCATAGGCAGAGATTTAAACTGACCTGGGGCTGGAGCGATGGCACAGTGGGTAGGGCATTTGCTTTGCACGTGGCCGGCTGACCCGGGTTCGATTCCTGGCATCCCATATGGTCCCCTGAGCACCACCAGGAGTAATTCCTGAGTGAAGAGCCAGGAGTAACCCCTGTGCATCACTGGGTGTGACCCCCCCAAATAAAGTGAATTGCAAGGTGGTGAATGAAAACTAGTATATACACAGTTTAATATAGAAAGACATTGAATCCTAAAGCTTTATTCCTGAAGTCTATAGAATTTTAAATATTAGCACTGTATCAATTATTAAGAAGTGCAAAAAGACATAAATCAGATGCCATCTAATTTAACTCTCTGCCCAACAGCTGCTAAAATCTCAATTATCATCATCATCTCTTTTGCCAGAAAAAAAAAGAAAACTATAATACAATAAAAGTAACCTGGCCTTAAACACTAATACTTTTCTCTGATTGTGCCAAGTGCTGAATACAAGATAAGTATCATCCTTGACCAAGTCAATATAGTCATCATAATTCATAATTCCTCAAGTGAATTTTAAAGTATCACACTCTTCTTTTTGGAACTATCCTTTTATGAGGACAATATTATCTTAGCTTCCTTCTGAGGGCTATGTGACTAGTGTGCATTTAAGCACGCCTTTTCATCATGGTTTCAGAGCAGGAAATCACTTTGTTCTGACATGCATTTCACAGACTAATGGAGAAACTAAATGGCTTCCTTCTTTGTGGCACCTCTGCTATGGGTAATTGCAATTTCTTGATGATTTTGTTGAACCCTTGAGGACACCCAAGATCATATCATTGACCAAAATTTATAGATTCTTTCCCATGATGGGCATATTCTTTGTTGTAAATAACTTTCATAATTAAGATGTTACATATTTTTCTTTCTAATTAAACAAGTTTCCAGCTACCCCAAAGACCTTTTGATAAGATAATACTTGGTGAAATATCATTTCCATTTGTACTCAGCCTAATAATAGCAATAACTGTACCACTTACATATGTTGAAATTACATTCCTCCCTAGGCAGGAATTTTTCCAAGTGTTTTGTATGTACTAATTCAATGAAATATTCTTTTCCTAAAAGGTATAATAATGATGCCCATCTTGCAGATGAACAACTAGGACAGAGAAGGAGGTGGGTAGATAATACAGGTTTTAAGGTACAGACCTTGCATGCGTGCAGCCCCAGTTCATCCCCAGCACTGCATGGTCCCCGAAATACCACTGGGTGTGACCCTGGAACCAGTAGTTGTAGTCTTGGAGCCAAAGCACTGTCAGGTGATCTGGGTAATCTCAGGGACTGCAGGGCTCAATCAGCACCACATTCTCTAACCTCAAGTTGATAATCACCTGGAAACGACCCCCAATCTACTGAGCATCACTTAGGAGACCATCACCACCCGCCTGCAAAAAAAAAAAAAAAACCACAGACATAGAAAGACATTTGCTAATCTCAAAAGGGCACTAACTGTTGAGCCCAGCTTGACCCCTCACGGACTCACCCACCTCACTCTGCTCTCCTCATCTCGAAAAGTATGTTTACCTCTCTCCCTTACACACCTTGCTAGGTTATTTGAAGATTCCACTTTTTAAGAGACACAGGTGCACTTTGAAATAATTAAAGGTCATGCACCAATACAATATTCTACTCTGATACATAGTGCAGTTGTATGCCTTTAAATATTTTTCTTTTCAAGTTCTTAGATGTTAATAAGCTATATAATCCTTTTTTAAATACTGACTATAATAAGCATTTGTAAAACACGGTTCAGAATGTGTGACCATTATCCTTTCATACTGTTCAATGTGAAATGTTGCCTCTAGCTAAACTCCCATCAAAGAGCAAATAGCCCGGAGCACTACCCTGGCACTCACAGTGCTCCCCATCTCCTTCTGGGCGTCTCTGGGTTACATTCCCACCTTGCTGTGGTCCTGGGCTCCTAGACTGTTCCTCCTGCGTTGTGATCTTCCTGAGAGTAGAGAATTTCCCTCGTGAAGAGCACTGCACCTCCAGAACTCACATAACTCTGAATTTGAACCACCTCCCACTGCCACTGCAGTCAACCCACTCCAGATGCAGTGACCTCTTCAATAACTGCTGGCAGACTTAAGGTGGCAGAATCAGGCGCAAAATTGTATTTTCCCATCAAGCTGAGTCTTGCATGTGTGTGTCCATGTCCTCTGCTCCAAGTGCTTTAGGAAATACATATTTTTTCCCTAATTTCCCCAGATCCTTTGAGGGCAAATGACACCTCAGGTTCAGGTGGAGTTGGTCTCACTCCAAGTGTTTGCTGCCTTTCCTGCATTATTCGATCCTTAATGCAACCTCGGTCCTCTTGCCCCCTCTGTCGACTTCCGGGATATCAAGCGCTTCTCACGGGAAGTTGAAAGGCCGGAGAAGATCCAGCTTGGAAGATGCCTTCCAAGCCAGGGGCTGCCCTCACCGTCACTTGCCATCCTGATGCTTTCCTGTGGCACCACTGGGCCGTGCTTCCTTCCAGCCCTTCTCATCTGAGCCCCACTGTTCTCTCATCTGGTCTCACCACCCTGACGCCCACGCACTTGCCCAGGTCATCAGAAATGCCAATGCCACCTGCAGTACCAAGTCCAGTGACCTCCCGTTCTTCACCTTCCCTCTAGTAAGTGGCCCGAGGTGCTCACCTTCCCCCTCACAGGCCTCTCGAGAAGTATCCTTGCCTATCACTCTCTGAATCTCATCTTCCTTGGTCTCTTGACAAGTAGTTAGTAAAATACTTTCAAATCCAGAAAATGTTGCATGCCTAAATAATGCCCCCTGAGCTCCCTTCAGGCAAATCAACTTCAAAATTTCAGTGAAATATTAATTATATAAAAACTGGTATTCTCAATTTTTCTGTTGTAATCAAATCCCCATTGGCTAAGGATTCACTTTTTCTTACTTTGTTCCCTTTCTCTTGCTTCGCCTGACCTTAAAGGTCAAGACTCACCAAGTTTGCCAGACTCATTCTTATTCTGGACTCTCCTTTCTTTGTTCATTTTAAGTAGTGTCTCATTCCTCACTGAATTTGCAGTTCACAGACAGAACCAGAAAACGGCATCATTGATTGGATGCTCTCTGTCGAGACAGTTCCACAGTGTCTGTGTTTTCTTTGACTCTATTTATGAAAGAATATCTGTATTCTGAATAGACACCTGGTCACCCCAACATACAGAAATGACATTTTCTAGTCCTGCTCATTTTTTAATTAAAAAATAATTATTATTGAATTATCAAGAGATATATAGTTACAAAGTTGTTTGTGAGTGGATTTCAGTCATATAATATTCCAACAGCTGTTCCTTCACCAGTGTACATTTCCTACAACCATTATCCCCAGTTTCCCTCCCCTATGAACCCTGCTTGCCTCTGTGTTAGGCACTTTTCTTCTCTCTCTCCCTCTCTCTCCCCTCTCCCTCTCCCTCCTTCTCTCCCTCTCCCTCAAATAGTTGTATGCAGATCCTAGGTCAAAATAAATACAATATCATTTTATATACATTCTTATTATATAATAAGAACATATTGTTATATATTTTATTATATTAAGAATATATTATTACATATTTTATATGTTCAGAATATACAGTATTATATAGCACTGTAGCACTGTCCTCCCATTGTTCATCAATTTGCTCAAGCGTGCACCAGTACCATCTCCATTGTGAGACTTGTTGTTACTGTTTTTGGCATATCAAATACGCCACAGTAGCTTGCCAGGCTCTGCCATGCAGCCAGGATACTCTCCATAGCTTGCCGGGCTCTCTAAGAGAGATGGAGGAATCGAGCCCGGGTCGGCTGCGTGCAAGACAAACGCCTTAGTTGCTATACTAAAAACAGTAACAATACACCAAAAACAATAACAAGTCTCACAATGGAAACGTTACTGGTGCCCGCTAGAGCAAATCAATGAACGGGAGGACAGTGCTACAGTGCTATATATTCTTTATATATACATATATATATTCTTATTTTACAATCACTTATTGGGGAGGACTGGGATTCAGGATTATCTTTTCAGTGTCTATGATCAATTGTTTTGCCAGTGGGCCAGTAGTACGGCAAATGCTGACTACGAGTCAATAGAAATTGCCAAATCCACCCGGATCAATGGATAAGCTGGAAATAGCCCAGGCAATCACCTGAAAAAGAATACAGAAGAGCATATCAGATGGTTGGAAGGTGCATCTGAGCACTAGACCTCTGCAGAAAGGAGCTGTTGGTGTTCTATTCTGTCACGGGCACCCACAGGAAGAGCTGCTGCACCAAGCACCATGGCACCTTGAACTGTCTTTTGGGACAGAAATACTGAATTCCAATATAAGCCACAAAGGCACTCCAAAAGCAGGTGCGAACATCCTCAATGTGTTGAAAGGACCCCTTGGGGCTCAAGAAGGCTGATGGCCTTGGGACAAGGCCAGTGCTGGCTGTGGGTTTGTTCTAGACACGCGGGAACCCTCACAAGGCCTCAGGATCCCCATGGCCTCCCCGCTCAGGATGCTGTAGCACCCGCCCCATGACTGAGGGAGAATTTCCACAAAACCACTCGCCGAGTTCAGACTTGGTGTTTTTTTTTATTTTATTTGTAAAAGTTGTACACAACAATTTATTATATTCAACACCAATTCCACCACCATTACACCTTCCCACCACCATATCTGAAGTTTTCCACCCCGACCCCCAAAACCTGCCCCCAAAGCAGGACCTAAATAATTTATGTTGTATTGCAGGTTATGAATAATCCACTAGAAATGATACAAAGACATTTCCTTAGAGAAAAGTGTGTGAAGATTGTTCAGTTTCACCCCGTCATGTTTCATCAGGTCCTTGTATAAGAGATTGCTAACACAATGTTAAAGATTGAGCCTTATGTGCTTGTATATATTTATATCTATATAAAATATAGATTTATATATATTTTCCCGGGTGGATTTTTAAGTTGAAATCTTGACTGCTAACGACTCGCTAAGATGCATACTGTGACTGTCACAGGTACCTGTGTGAAAGTCCACTGTAATGACAGCTGCAGAGGCCAGTGGGGTTCTCTCTGATCTTAGTGGCTACCCAGGGGTCTCGGAAACTCTGAAGCAGAAACCCCAAGTGGAGTTGGCACGAAGAGAAAAGCTGTCTTGGAGCGCCACCTAGGGCCCCAAATGGGCAGCACCGGCCCTCCTCACTCCCGGTCCATGCAGATGTCCCCCCACAGAGCTGGACACAGGTGACAGTCCGGCACTGGGCAGCTCGACTGGGCAAGGGACTGTGCTGGGGTGTCACGTGTCAGGAGATCCAAGAAGCAGCGGTCTCCACCTCCTCCCCTGGCCCTCGGCAGTGCCCTCTGTGCCCACGCTGCATTGTAGGGCTCATGCCCGCAGCCTGCCAGCTGTCACCCATCCACCCCCTCAAACCAAGGCTCCCCAACTGACTGACTTTTTAAAACAAAAAAAACTCATCAATGGCTTTAGGGCCGGTGCAGGGGAGTGAGCGCCGGCAGCCCATTAGCGCTGTCATGTAAGCAGAGAGGGCAGCTGCTACAGAGGGAGGCTTTTGCTGCACAGAGACCCACTCTTTGTGTCTCTGGCCCTGACCCAGGACCCACATCCCCAGGTTGATGTGGGGAGGCCTCATCCTGCACAACCAACATCCCCAGTTTGCAATGTGACACCACAGGGAATATACCCTCCCTAAGGTTGAGAATCTAGACAGGCATTCTAGAGCATTCCACAAGTACTTCCATTGCTGGCAGCGTCTCCGTTGCTCATCCTTGGTTGTCTGGTCAAAGGTTGAACTTCAGCAATTGGATAAATCACACAGTCCCTCGGGTGTCTCAAATACAAAGGAGCATGAAGTGTCACCTTTGCCCAAGAAGCGTTCTTTCAATGCTTTGGGCAATGTGACAACCCATTCTCGACCTCAGAGTACGGAGCTGGGAATGATCCCCAACCCCACCAGCTGTGACAAACAAGAACTCCCATGAAAACACCCTTAGAGCTGGCAAAGGCCAGCAGTGGAGAGATGTGGCATGGAGGGGAAGGTTCTGGGGGGACAGTGTGAAGTCGCTTGCCCTTGGCCTTGGGTCTGGAGCCCTAATACTGAATTCCAGAAGCTAAGGTCTTCATTTATAAACCAGCACTCCCTCAATTGGCTGATTTTTAAAAACAAAAAGACCTTTCTCTGTGCCCAGTATTCTCTAGGTCTGACCTTTCCTGCCTGTGTCTCTGGAACGATCTGTGTCACACACACATGAGCGAGCGCGCGCACGCGCAGGAGAGTCTGAGTGTGTGATAGACATGGGCTGTTATGTTTCCGAGGGGTCAGATGGGGGGTCTCTAGAGAGCCTGGAGCACTCAAAGAACAGGTTCAAAGCTGACCCCCATCCCAAAAATATTTGAGCAGTTCTCAGTTGGCTCTGCTGCATTTATCCCTGCTACCTGTCTGGAGGTAAAATTGAATTGAAAAATAAAAAAGATGATCATAATCTTTTTTCTCTTCACCGTTTTTATAGAAGCACTAATTACAATACTGTCAATTACACTTTTCATGCAAGTATTGATTACAATCTTGCTTTTTTTTTTTGGTGGGTGGTACTCAGGGATTGTTTCTGGCTCTGCACTAAGGGATCACTCCTGGCAGGACTTAGGGGGCACCATATGGGGTGCTGGGGGTCAAAGTGGGATTGGCTGCACTATCGCTACAGCCCTGATTAGCCTCATGATGAGCTATATTTTACCCTTTTAGGCTGCTCCTTTTAACATATCAACAGAGGCAGTTGAAAGGGAGATGGGAGAGCTCTCAACTGAGGACTGTGGTATTAAAACAGGTCACTGGGAACCAGGGAAATAGTTCAAGGGTTAGCACACATGCCCAGCATGGACCGTGGGTTCTGGCCCCAATGCAGGCAGCAACAGTCAGGCTGCTGTGACCTGCAGTGCACCCCCCCCCGGCCCCATCTCCAGCTTAACTGGGGGTAGTTCCTATGGGGGAAAACAGGCAATTATCCAACAATGGTGTTTGGGATTATTCGAGTGACAGGATAGATTTCTTTCTTCTGTTTGTTGAGAAATCCGTTAGACTTTGTTCAGAAAATCTGCCACTCATCCAGCGAGGGTATTTCCATGAGAGATTGTGGACCAGCAACAACAAAAATGCAATTACAAAGCAAGACCCACACCAAGCACATTCACAGGGATTAAAGAGGCTCTATGGCTCTTGCAATGCAGGGAAATGCAGGCCCATGGAAAGCATAGAGGGCTATTTTTAGTTGTGCAAAACTCTGAGACCGTATCATCGTCATAACAGCTGTCGCTGTTCCCAGCTTCAGCCACCTGCAGGAACAGTTCATCGGCCCAGTGACAGGATCTGTGTGGGCAGAGTACCCCACCTCCTCCAAGTGCCCCTATAGCTCAGAGCCCTCGAGAAAGGTGGAAGCTGGAGGGTACCCCCACTGGCATAGGATGAGCATGATGTCACCGTTCACCACTGGGGTTAAAATCCATGTCACTGTACATGCCGCATGTTGGATTCCATCATCAATAGACAGAGCCTGGGCTGGGGGTCTGCTCTGTTTGCTCTTGACTCCCAAGGGAGAAATGATTTCCAAAGGAGGGCAGAGACATCCTCTGGAAACAGCAGGAATTCAGTGAACAGTGGAGAGAATCAGGTTGCCACCCAAACGCTCTCTTTCTTCTACGTTCTGGTTCAGGATCCTGATATGGCCAGATCAAGAGTCTATAGAAGGATATGAATGTGAATGAGTCTCCTCTGAAACTTTTCTCTTAAACCATATTTTTAAACATGAGTTGGAGTTCAAGAATTTTGCGGGGAAAGCGATTACAACCTACAGGTGCTGAGTTGGAGGAAGAGAGTTGGTCGGTTTAGATCAGAAACACTGAGAGCAGAGTCACTCCGTGCAGCCTATGGGCTGACTCCAGGGTGCAGCTGACAGGGCTGCTTTCAGGGACACACCCTTGTCCCACCTTGGGAAGTAGTGAAGGGCGCTTGAGAAAACACATGGGCCAGGGTATGCCGCTAATCCTTGAAATTCCATAGTATTGTCGATCAAGAAGCTCATAATAAATACTCTTAAAGCATCTTGTTCAGGTATTACTCCCAAAATGTGTGAAGCACTCAGAGATCAGAGATAGGCCCATCAAAGATTCCAGGGGTGGCAGCAAAGGCTAACAATTCCCTCTAGGCTCGCAAGAGCAGGGTGGGAGGCAGGGAGCCTGCATGGGGCTCTTCTGGCCTTGCTTTGGCCACATCTGCACCCAACACTTACCTCGCAGGTTAAGAACCAGCCTCAAGACTCTCATGGTTCTTTAGAAAATGTGGAGGTGCCAAGCCTTCCTCTTCTTCCATGTGCCCAAATAGATCAAGCTTTCTTAGAAAAAAGAAGTCTTTTTCAGTATAAAATCAACTCTCCCCAACACCCCCTCCAAAGAAAAAAATCAACACAGTAGTATTAGAATAAGTCAAGGAAAAACTCAAACAAACACAGCCAATGTTTGTTACCATAAATTATGGAAATCTTCCTTCTAGGGAAAAATAAGATGAAATTAAATCCAAGTGTTAAACCATTGTTTTCTACAGATTCATAGTCGAAAAACCAGAAAAACCACAATCAATAAATCTCTGACTGCTTTTTGCCTTGAAGAACAAACAAATTTCTAAGCTATAAATCTTGCTCTCACTGAATGCTGGAAATAAACATTTACATATTAATAAGTATCTCAGCCCTTCCCTGGAATCAAATGGAGTCAAAACCACCATGGGTTTCCATGGTGCTTCCAGAACCCTCGGAAAATGCAAGGGGTACTCACAGGCTGACCCTGATCTCCAGATGCTTCTTTCTGACCCAATCACAATCAACTCTTTGCTGGACCAAAACGAAATAGGATGATGGATGATAAAAACCCAGGCAATAATTACTTCACTTCAAAATGGTCTCCACGTTCCAAACAAAAAGCAGAGATGACCAGATTAGATCAAATAACTAGCCCCAAATATACACTGTCCACAAGGAAACAATTTTTAAAATCAGCAAAAACCTGAAGTAAAGACTAGGAAGAAATATACCATGAAAACCATTACCCAAGAAAGTTGTATTTGTGTCAGAGTAGATTGGAGAAAAAGAAATGCCACCAGGTGGTTTCATGATGAAAAAGTTCAATTCATCAAAGAATATAATATTATAAATACTTATTCACCTACTAAGGTTTGCGCTTGTCCATAATGCACAAAGATAAACTTGATAGAAATAAAGAAGAGACAAGCTTCCAATTACAGGTGGAGATTTCTCCACCTCTCTCTCAGATACTGATATAACATGTAGACAGGAAATCAGCCGAGAGAGAAGATGTGAGCTATACCACAAAACAAACTTGCCATCTTTATGATTCTCCAATTTCTGCCCCTGCATGTGCTACTAATGTGGACATGGAGACACAGTATGAGAGACCAGGTCACGAGTACTAAAACAAGTATTAAGAATATGAAAGATGTGGCTGACTCGGGTTCCATTTCCACCATCCCATATGGTCCCCTGAGCACCACCAGGAGTAATTCCTGAGTGCATGAGCCAGGTGTGACCCAAAAAGCAAAACAAACAAACAAACAAAAAAATACAGGGACTTAAAGATAGACAAGAAAATAGCTACAAAGATCTGAAGGCAACATAGTGGGGAAAATGAGCCACACAACTGAGTTGGAAGTGAAGGGGGGTGGTGAAAGGGAGGGGCATTGCGATCCGTGAGGGAGGGATGGTTGGCACCCTGAGGATGGATGCAATGTTGGAATTATGCACTAGAAACCATTAATAATAAAACCATTATTAATTAAACCACAAGAACTCAATCAAAAAATTTTAATGTTACTGGGAAAATAAATACACGAAGTCTCATCCTACAATGCTCTCCAAGTGTAGGAATTAAACAAGAAATCAATAACATGACCAGGGGTGGGGCTGAGTATTAGAGCACCAGCTTCGAGTGCATGAGGTTGAGGGTTTGGTCCCTGATCTACAGCACTGAGATCCTGGTCTGGACTCTGTCCCTATTGTTGTGATCCCTATTGACCCCACACAAGTGCAACTGATGCCAGGCATGTGAACGAAGTGGGCTGCCCCCCACCCCAACACCCCCACACCACTCTAGATGTGATGCTTGCACATGCTACTGGGCTTGCCTAGGAACATACTGGAGGAAGTGCTCCCTAAGGGGGGTTACTCCTTGTGGTGCTCACTCAGACGCTCGCCACAAGTCCTTCTGATCACAGTGTTAGGGTCTCTCTGGCGGTGGTGCTCACACACCCAGAACCAGAGGGCCCACCCAGCAAAACCTAGGTGAGAGGCACTGAGGGACCCAACACCTGGCCTCTCTCGTGCAAGGCAGAAGCTTTGGTCAGGGAGCCGTCCAGGGTCCCTAAAGGGTCAGGATTTTCACTGTGTCTAGTCATGCATGCAGTCCTGAGAGTCACAACCCATGGCCCCTTCCCGCCCATTCTCTCAGGGAGCTCTGAGGAGCAGCTGCAGGAATGTGCATGCGCAGGGCAGGGAGAGGCTCGAATGCCCCACGCAGCAACCAGGTCAAAGATAAGCTCTTGTGGTCTTCTTGCCCTTCCCAATGGGATCTAAGTGGCCACCTGACCCACTGTAATTCCCCAAATCTCACCAAAGTAAGTCACTTTCTTCCTCTGCATTCTTCAAGTCCAGATCCAAACAAACCCTCCCCAGTTTTTGAGCCTTTTGGATTCCAAACGAGACCAAAACTCCAAGATCTAAATACCTGAAAACACTCTAGCTTAGTTAACCGTGTTTGCTATTATTCAATGATAGTGATATTAACTTATGGACCAGGAAAGAAGCAACCCACAGACACAACACAGCCTCACGACTGGGTCAGGCTTGAAACTAGCTGCTCTTCTATTTAACAATAAGCTTCTTACAAAGGAAGGCAGCTCAGATAGAGACGGGACCACCAAGGATGCTTTGGAGGACCCACTCAGGATGGGAGATGTGTGCTGAAAATAGACTATAGACTGTACATAATGGCCAATTAATACCTGCATTGCAGACCACAACACTCTAGAGGAGAGAGAAAGTAAAAGGGAATGTGCCTGCCATGACAGGGGGTTGGGGGGGATGGGTTGGGGAAGGTGGGGGGAGGGATACTGGGATCATTGGCGGTGGAAAATGGGCACTGGTGGAGGGATGGGTACTCGGTCATTGTCTGACTGAAACGTAATCATGAAAGCTTGTAATTCTGTAACTGTACCTCATGGTGATTCATAGAAAATAAAAAATAAATGTGGCTGGAGTGATAGCACAGTGGGTAGGGTGTTTACCTTGCATGAGGCCGACCCGGGTTCAATTCCCAGCATCCCATATGGCCCCCTGAGCACGGCCAGGAGTAACTCCTGAGTGCAGAGCCAGGAGTAACCCCTGTGCATCACCAGGTGTGACCCAAAAAGCAAAAGCAAAAAAAAAAAAAGTAAAAAATAAAGGTTATGTAAGCTAAAAAAAAAATTTTTTTTTTATTAAAAAAAAAAGCTGAGAGAACAGCTTAGCTGCTGCCTCCAGCTATACCTCAGGCGCCTCCTCCCTCGGCGCCCCACCAGCCTCCACACCGTCTGCACCACAGGCAGGGCCAGACGCAGCTCCAGAAGAGCAGGCCCATGCTGCTCCGCATCCTCCCTGGCCTCTGTGAGGACAGGAAGAGGCGACGGCGACCCCCAGTTTCATGCCTCAGAATCTTCTGTGGGATAACTACAAAGGCGCACCCCCGCCAGGACATGAGGAGACCAAGGGAGAACCCGCCCAGCCCGATGAGTGGAACAGGAGCACTGAGGACGCGAACAGCACCACCACATCCGCAGGCCAGGTCTTTAGCGACACCTGACCAGGACGCAGAATGAGCCGAAAAACGACAGCCCGGGAGTCGCCCAAGTGCAGGAGAACGAGAGAGCCCACATGAACACACTCCACACGAGAAAGGGCAGGAACGAAGAGCAACGCGCGGGAGGAAACGGCCACAGGAGCCCCGAACGGCAGGAAGAGCAGCTGAGGAAAGACCCAGGCGCTCCACGAAGAGGAAGAGCAAATGAGGAGAAATCAGCAGAAACGGGGAAACCGCCTGGAAAGAAGCGAACAACACCCCAGAGAACGACGGGGTGAGTCAGAGCAACAGCAGAAGAACCATCAGGTTCCTGAGAACGGGAGGGCAAACGTGACAGAGAAACATCAGGTGAAGAAATCACGAACAAGAACTTCCCAGAGTTGAGGATTAGAAACCACAGGATCCAGGAGGCCCGAAGGGGCCCAGGGAGAGACCCGAGGGAAGGGGCCAGAGAGACAATGTGATGGGAGGGCACCTGCTTTGCACACAGCAGACCTGGGTTCAACGCCCCCCGTGTCTCATGCGGTCCCCCAAGCCCTGGAGTGCAGAGCTAGGAGTCAGTCCTGAGCACTGCTGGGTGTGGCCCCAAAACCAAAAAAAAAAAAAGAAAAAGAAAAAAAATTTTATTAAAAAAAGAAAGAAAACAGACCAATTAGGAATATTCCAAGGCATGCTATACTCCACATGACAAAATCCACAGAGACAGAATAATGAATGCAGCAAGGTCAAAAAAGGAACTTATTGCAGACCAATGGAAAAGGGTTGAATACACTGACATCTCCCCTCAATCATATGATCATCTGATCTTTGATAAAGGAGCAAGAAATGTAAAGTGGAATAAGGAAAGCCTCTTTAACAAATGGTGCTGGCATCACTGGACGGCTACATGCAAAAAAATGGGCTCAGAAGTCTGCCTAACACCATGTACAAAAGTAAGATCAAAATGGATTAAAGACCTCAACATCAGACCAGAAACCATAAGGTAC
>JAOXYA010015550.1:0-13763 GCA_028565675.1 Sorex palustris | reverse complement strand
AAATCTCAGGGCTAGGAAGAAAGAGACATTACTGGTGCCTGCTCAAGGAAATCGACGAACAACAGGATGATCGTGATCGTGATTGTGATCACTTTGCATATCAGTAAATGCCGCACGCGGCCTCACAGTTCAGAAAATAGTCCTGGTACCAGCATGCCGGAGCCATACTTGTAGAAGCTCATGGTCACTGGGATTCCATCTGGAGAAGGCGGAGAGACAGCACCTACCCCATCTGGGACGTACCAGTGATATTGGCTCAGTATGGGGCCCAGAGAATTCTCCAGGAGTTGTGGGGCCCACCGGCCAGTTTTCTTCACTGCTGTGTACTGTAAGATGGCCAATCAGCTCTATTTTTATAAAAATAATAAGTGGATGGATTTATAAATGGCTAGACCAATACAAATACTGAGCAGATAAAAATGAGTGTTACCAGAGTTAAAGAGTGGCACTTACCATAGATCCCACAGCATTTAAAGGATGAAAAAGAGAACATTATTAGAATTCCATTCTGACACATTTGACAACTAAATTAAGTGTGACTTACGAGTCACAGCATAGCAAAGATTACTCAGAAGAGGGAAAAATAACCTGAATGAACAGTTGTATAGCAATTGAAGAAACTGAATTCTTAAATAAAGAATATAGTCCACCAAATAAAGCAACTGTTACTGGCACTCTTCAGCTTGTTCTTCATCAGGTAGTTCTTGCATCACTTTGAATGGCAGAATAATTACAATACTTTGTAATAATATTGAAAGAAACCCTGTAGAATTTTTGTGCAGATAGATGTTCTGTAGTTATGCTACAACAGAATAGTTCTAAGCGTCAAACATACAGAGCCTAAGCAATAGTAGTACCAGTAGGGCACTTGCCTTGCACATATCTGACTCAGGTTTGATCCATGGAACTGTATAATTCCGCCCCCAAACCTCACCAGGAGTGATCCCTGAAAACAGAACCAGGAATTAGCCCCAAGTGATTCCAGTTAGCTTCACAAAACCATAGAATTGTCAAACATGAAAATGCATTGTCCATTTTCTTTTATAAAAAATGAGTTCCAAGATACACCTGTGTCTATATGCACACACTCACACTCATTTCATACTGCTTCAAGATAAAGGCAAATTTTAACCATAAAGTTATAAGAAATGTGGTTTTGTTGTATCCCCACCTGACAGAGAGTGGCAGCATACTGTGCCCTGGGGAGACTTGGGAGTGTCACAGTGCCAGGGAGCAAACTTAGGGTCCCAAACATGCTATATTTTGCTCTATAACTTGGGCCACATCTCTGACCTACAGATTTTCTGTTTAAAAATGTGCCTCAGGGAACTATTATGAAAGTGTTATTGTGTTTGCATATGCTTTTATAAATGAATGGATTTTTTTACAACCATGTAAAAACATTACCTGGAAAATTATATCTTCTATAACTTGGGACATAATTTATTTTCTCAGTGCAGTAAGATCTTTCAAAATAAAGAACTTAAAAATACTTTCATTGGGTTGAAAGAAATCCTAGTGACTTGTAGCTAATATGAAAAATTTCTAAATGTTTGCTAAGCTGTAAGCATTATTTAAAATGTTTTATGAGGACGGAAGAGAGTACACAGTGTTTGCTTACATGCAGTGAACCCCATTTCAATCCCAGACACTGCATATATTTTCCCTGTACCACAGAAGTGATCCCTGAGCACAGAATCAGAAGTAAACCCTCAGTAAACCCTCAACACTAACAGTTGTGGCCCAGAAATAAAAACACCTTTATTATCAAAAATACGTGGGTAATATTGGAGCAAACTCTAAATTGGTTCTGGGATCACTTGGACCGCTGCCATTTGTGTTAAAAAATTTCCAAAAAGCAAAAAAACCTAAATATTAAAAATCAAACTTCAGTGCCACACCACAGTAAACTAAGACTGGAAAACAAAAGGTACTATACCCATGATTCTCACCAAGTAGTAGCAATAACATTAAGAAAAATATTTTTAAATGTATTTGGTTCATACAATTGAACATATTTCGTAATTTTATTCCTCTCATTCTTTTTCTTTCTTTTTTGCATGTTTTCTATAATATAAATGCTTAGCAATGTGGATGAATGTGCATTGACTCTAAAGTGGACATAAATATTAGAAAAAGGTTTGTTTTACATTTTTTTCCTGTGAAAATTATATGATCAATACACTCACTTGCTGAACTCTAATTTTAAGTCCTTGTAAATTCTATTTATCAAGGTGTGGTCTCAGATTCAACAAGTCAGATCAAATTGTCAAGAAACTAGCTCAAAGGCTGGGGTGCATGCGTGGGCCTTGGGACCCACCACTGTTACGGCAAGAACCCCAAGAATTTCCAGGGTTTACACCAATCTTTAAGCCAGGAGTATCCACCCCGTGTCAACCCCAAGCAAAACCAAAACAAAACAGTTCAAGGAAGCAGTATTCCTTAGAGGTGCTGGACAATAAGAATCTATAGAAAAATGCCTTGAGGAATTTTCTTACAGGTGTTGACTCAAGTAATTTTGAAGCAACAAAGAGACCCTTTGTCAGCTTTGTGTTACTCTCTTTAATTAAAAAGAGAGAGGAAGTGATTTGCTATTGAAATATTTTGTGCAAGTGAACACAACTCAATTAGCTTTTAAATGTAAGTTTTAATTAGTGTTCTGACTCAGTGGCTAATTTGAATGTTGTCAGTTATCTGGAGTTGAGAACATTTTATGCCAAGGTTTACTCCTGTTGTTTGTGAGGAAGAACTAAAAGTTGACTTCATTCCACCCCGCTGCTTAGCGTGTTATTAACATAAAGCTCTTCGTGGTTTTAAGTGCCACAAAAGTACCATTGTACACTTAGGTAATACGGAACCTTTTATTTTAAAACAAAGTTCTCTCCACAAACTTCCTGTTGCAAATACACACTGGTCAGTTATTCCCTCACTCACTCAATGAATTCAGCAACCATTTAATGAATGCCTCTCAGTAATGAGAACCGGCCTATGTTGTAGAGCTACAATAATAAACAAAGTAAAAACTCCGTGCCCTTGAGGTGCTAAGATGCCAACCATGGAAAATCAGAGACATGAGAGAGAAATGAAATGCATGGAACATTCCATGGGATAAGCACTGAAATCGAAAGAGAACAAGGAGCGGTATGGGTGGAAGAAGGGGCAAGGGAATTTCCAGACTCTCATCTGAGAAGATTTCTTTCGAAGAAAGACATTTCCAGGAGCCAAGTCTTGAATATATTGGGTGAAGAGCATTTCCTGTTGATAAAAACAGATGGCAAAGTAGCAAAGCCTGATGTTGGGTTAGAGAAGTGTGATGAGAGGAGCTGGTGAGACCTTGCTCAGAACAGCAGGTGAAGGAAGCATTGTGAAGGACCTAGCAGGCTTTCAGAAGATGCTCAGTGTCCAGATGGGAGCAGGATCCATTCACGGGGAGAATCTGCATCCTCTTTAGGGAATAAAATTAAGGAGACAAAGATGATAGTAAAAATATGTCATATTTCCTAGGAGGCTACTGCTGTAATTTGGAAAGAATTTGGGTGGTTAGATGAGATGATAGTTATTGACATGATCAGATTCTAGTCTAACCCTACTTTTAGAATTCAATCAATTTTATCATTATCTTTTTCAAGTGGGAAGGTAAAGATGGCAGAATCTACTATTGAATAGTTGGATGGTGCACTCGTAATTCAACGCTGATCGCAAATTACCCCCAGATTCTATGTGGTTTGAAAACCACATTCTTCATCTCAGTGTTTCTGTGGGTCAAGAATTCAAAAAACTTAGATGTACCCTAAACTTCAGGGCAATTTATGTGTTTCATTCTTTTTCCCTTTTTTCTTTCATGAGACCATAGTCAAAGTGTCAGCTGGGGATCCACAATCACCTTAAATTTTGACAAAGGAGAGAACGAAGTTCACAAAGCAGAGTAGTGATAGTCTCTTCAATAAATGTTGTGGAAAAACTGGACGGCAACTTGTAAAGAAATGAACCGTATTTCACATCCAACACAAATGCCAATTCATTGTGAATCAAAGACCTTGAGTTCAAATCAAAATCTCTAAAACATATTGAAGATAATACAGCCAGAACCCTCTGAGGTTTGGGCCTCAAAGGTGATTTTAATGATAAAGCTCCATTGGCAAAGGCAACAGAAACAAAATGTAATAAATGCGATCTCATCAACGTGAAATGTTTCTGCATGACTAGAGAAGCACTGGCTAAAAATAAAGGATAGCTGAATGGTAAAAAATATTGGACTCAGCACATCTGACACTCACAAAGAGCAACAAAGAGACATTCACAAATCTTCCCCCACAAAACGGGGATAGAAAATGAACAGAAGACAGACAAATGGCCAATAGGCACATGAAGATGTCTTCCTCATGAGTTATTATCTGGGAAATCCAAATCAAGATGGCACTGAAATATCACAAACCAGTAAGAATGGTACACATCAGAGAAACTGGGAACAATCTATGTTGGTGTAGATGTGGTGAAAGGGAACTCCCATCCACTGCTGGTAGGAATGTCACCTAGCACAATTTCTGTGGGAAACAAAGCAGAGGATTTTCAGTAAGCTTGTAATTGAAAAGTGGACTCAGAAATTTCCCTTTGGGGTATCCACCCCCATGACATAAAAACATTCATTTAAAAAGACATACTCACTGCATTTCACTGTTCAATGCAGCATGCAGCACAATAGCTAAGATATGGACTCAACCTAGGTGCCCAACAACAGATGACTGGATAATGAAAGTATGGCATATATAAAAAATGGAATGCTATGCAGCTGCAAGGAAGGATGAAATCATGCAATTTGCTACACATTGGATGGAACTAGAGATTATCATGCTAAGTGAAGTGGGCCAGGAGAAGAACAAACCTTGGATGACTTCCCCTGTTTGTGGCATATACAATAACAAGAGGAGGACAGAATGCATGGCTTCAAAGGGAGGCAACCCAGATCACCCTAACCCTTTATTATAAATGAAAAGGACAGGGAAGGGAAGGATCGAGTTCCTCATCTAGAAACTCTCCATCAGAAAGCAGCCAGAGAGAACACAAAAGTCAGGTCTCTTAGCACACACTTAGAAGTGGCATTCTATCACATCCGATCACCTTTGTCCTATTCTGTTAGTTAAGAAACAAATAACTAGGGCAAGTCCATATTCAGAGAGGTGATTCTACATGGATATGAATACCTGAAGGAGGTCGCTGAGGGTTCTATTACCCATCACCATTTGGAGTGTATAGAAAGTGACTGAGAAATGCCAGCTGAAATTTGAATGGGCTGTAATTGGGTTGAGAGGGTGTGGGCAAAGAAACTCGAGAATTCAGCAGGGGTGGGGCTGAAGCAATAGCACAGCCTGTAGGGCATTTGCCTTGCACGTGGCCCACCCGGGTTCGATTCCCAGCATCCCATATGGTCCCCCAAGCACCTTCATAGCAATTCCTGAGTGCATGAGCCCAGAGTAACCCCTATGCATGGCCAGGTGTGACCCAGAAAGCAAAGAGAAAAAAAGAATTCAGCAGGGGTGACTTTTGACTACTCAGACTTAAATAAGACTTAACACGTTTTGGGGAAAATTAAGTTTTTCAAAGGTTAAGTACTGTCTCCAGAATCACTGTTACTTCATGGCGGTGTTGTAAGTGAACCCCTGCCTATCTTTATACAGTCCATCTTTTGGCACAACAGTTTTCAGTTTTCAAGAACTTTGTATTCGTGAGAGACAAAAATCAATATCCTAGCAGCCACCCAGAAGTGGTTACTTGCAAGGCATTTTAATGTGAAATGAGAATAAAATTGAAGAGTTGGAAAAAGAACAATCAGAGTAGAGAAATTGGACTAGAAGGAAACTCAATTGAGCTGTGAAGAATGAATAGGATGAAGATATACATATTACATTGTACTTTGTGGTATGTGCACAGGAAATTATTAGATAAATTTGAATATTATTAGATAAATTTGAATACAAGATTGATATCAATAGAAAATGGTTTTGTTTGAGT
This sequence comes from Sorex palustris, assembly GCA_028565675.1. NCBI lineage: Eukaryota > Metazoa > Chordata > Mammalia > Eulipotyphla > Soricidae > Sorex > Sorex palustris. The sequence goes on along the minus strand of JAOXYA010015550.1, from coordinate 7,754 downwards.
CGGCAAACTATGGCTTGGGCTTTCTGACTTTCTTTATATTCATTACAGCAACTGAGAAAGCATAGAAAATGTATATGCTTACACCTGCATTGTTCTTTCAGTGCTGGAAAAACAAGTTTTTAATGACCATAAATAAATTATACTATTGAAGATTTCTGGCCACCTAAGAGCTTATCACATTGTCTACTTAGACCTTAGACCTTAGACCTTTCGTAGTACCACTGGCAGACACCACAGTTCTATGCCGGTCTGTTTCTGTCTGCACTGCAGCATTTATTTGGGAGGATGGTTGGTTTCTTCTGGTTCACGTGGTTTCAAAAACATCCCTAGAGTTTTATGTTGTAATTCTAGAGCAAGTATGTTTGAAAACTCTCCTTCGTGGTAATTTAGTCACGTGTACTGATCCTAAACTCCTATTAATCCCTATAAAATAAGAATCAGTTTCATTGTGGTTTTTGATTTGGTTTGGTCTGGTCCCAGTTTATTTGTTTTTGGTGCTGTAGAGATCACACCAAGAGCTTTCCCCAGGAAGAAGCATGTGGTGCCTTCTAAGCCACTTGTTTGGTCGTGTGCTGATTCTCCTTAATGAAATGGCGCTTTCAGTTCCAAATATCTTTAGTTCGGCATATTTAATTGAGCCTGATGATAGATAGTCATATCAGAGTGAGATACCAATTTCTGAACTTTTTATATGAACCGGCCCTTCCCACGTACCCTCTCTGGGCCCGGCGCCCCTGAACAGCCCGAGTCGGGCGCTGCGGCTGTACGGGTCTGCGAAAGCCAGTGTCTGCTCGGGCCTGTCCAGGGGCCTCCTGTGTCCATGCGGGGCTGTGTGGGCAGCGCTGCCCGTGGCCCCTTCCCGTGGCCCCGAGGGGGGTGATCAGCGCCTAGGGTCTCGGGGATCCCTGGAGGGGCCAGGCTCACTCCGGGTCAGAGAGAAAGGGTCCCTGTGGTCCCGTCCGTCAGGACTCGGACCCCGCGTCCCCCGGGAGAAGGTGTCCCCAACACGCACAGCTGCCCGGGTACAAGGCAGGGGGAGGGAAGGTCTGCACTGAAGTCAGCTTCTCCCATCGATAGTGCGATCAATACTCATCAATTAGGAAGTTCCGGCGTTTCCCAAAAACGACGCAGGGTCCAGGAAACACGTTTGTGCCAAACGCACAGTCACCGGCTGTCAGGGCCTGTGTCAGGGCCTGGGGACAGGGCAGCGCTGGTGCGGAGGGTCGGGGGAGAATGAGAGGGTCCCATGAGGGGCGTCTGGGGGAGAGGAGGCAGCTGGTGTCTGACCTAACCCAACCGCCCACCTGGGGAGTTTCATGACGTTAGTCAGTGAATTTTCTCAACAATTCTGAGATCACTAGATCCTCATGGCTGTCACCTTGATGACACACATTTTCACTTTGTTACAAAATATGTTAAATGTGGGGTGATATGGGGTGCTTTGGGTGCTGTGGGGTCTTGACCTGCAGGACTCCATCTATGAGGGATATCGTGGGAGAGGGAGCTCCTGAATGAGAAGGAATGGATGCACGTCTTGGATGAGGAACATGCGATGAGCTTTATTGTCTGCAAGGCACTTCTATACCTTAAGGTGGCACACTTGAAATAGAATGGGCTGATCCCTGTCATGGCTAATGGTAAGTGGACAGAGAGTCAAGATAGCCCAATATGGTGGGCTACCAGTCGGTGGAGGACAGTCAAGATAGCCGAATAAGGAGTGAAGATTTACAGAGGGGCTAGCCAGATTGCATCATTCAAGAGCCACGTGGTGCGATTCCATGTGCTTGTGAGAAATCAGGTTCACAAAGCCAAGATGGAGACCTCTGGCTCCCCACAGTTAAATACCAAAATTGTGTGAAAAATAGCAAAATTACTGGAGTATTTATCATGGAGCTTATTGTTAATTTTATTTTTATAAAGTTGTTTACAGTATTTGGTTACATTTAATATTCGAAAACCAATTCCACCACCATTATAGCTTCCTGGTGGTGCATATACTTTTAACATTAGTGAAATGTAACAAGGACTTCTTTTTAACTGATTTTAAAAGAAAAAAAAAACTGACTAAATATGGGAAGAGTTGAGTAAGGTTTTCTTTCCTTGAGGACTCTCACTTTTGTTGCTTTCTGGGAGGGGTGAAATACATCCACAAATATATGAGTGCAAAGCCCTTCCTTCACAGAATATCTCCTAAAGTTAATCTGGGGGAGGCTAGTTGATGTTTCTTCTCAAGCACAAAAGCTTTGTTCCATTCTGTGACCTGTTGTTGGACGTCTGTGGACCCCCAAAGCTCATATTCACAGAATAGTCACTCCTGCAGTGTTTTGCCCTCTTGGAGACAAAATGGTAACATGGGCATTATTGACAAGGTCCTCTGGTTCTAGGAAACCGTGGGAGAGAAAACACACACACAAAATAACAACAACCTGCATTCTTTATGGTACCATCTGCTCAAGAAATCCAAGTGGATCTCATCTGAATTTATCATTAAAAATCCATGAAAACCTAATTCAAATTCACATGGAGCATTTCCAAAATATCTGCTTTTCGCATTATCTTTAACCAGGAAGTGGTCTTACAGCATGCCCGTATGTGTTCATATGCTGACTCCTATTCTCAAGAAACTTTGGCAGTGTAAGACTGCAGATAAGCTATGAGCACCGAAGAGCTCTTGTAACAAATTAAGATTTGCTTGTAATTGTAATTACATTTACTTTTACTTTTAAAATAATTTTGCCTGTTCTACTTTTGAAAACTGTATTTAAAATGTAATTTTTAAAAAGTAAATGTGATTCTTGATATTTCGAATTCTTACCGTAAAATTATGGTTTTATTCATGTTCCTTCCTCTTTCTCTCAGTTTTATTCTACATTCTTTTTTTTTTTTTTGCTTTCTGCTTTTTTTGGGTCAAAACCGGCAATGCACAGGGATTACTCCTGGCTCTGCACTCAGGAATTACCCCTGGCGGTGCTCAGGGGACCATATGGGATGTTGGGAATTGAACCTGGGTCGGCCGCGTGCAAGGCAAATGCCCTACCCGCTGTGCTTTTGCTCCAGCCCACAAAATGAACATTTTTGAGGTATGTATTCATTTTATGTTGTAAAAGGTGCAGTTACCTGTTTTTCAGACTCAAAAGGACCCCTCACCTTCTTGGGGCCCGAGGGATAGTACCGTGGGGAGGGTATTTACCTTGCAAAGGCCAATCTGGGTTTGGTTCTGTGCTCCTAGTAAGCTAAGTGTATTTCAATTAGATTCCTAGGCCCTAACACAAATTTGGAGTTAGAATCTTTGGAAGCAAAATATATATGGGCATTTGTGTTCTTACAAAACTCCCAGGAGATTCTGGAGAATGGCTAAGATAAGACTGAGAACTACTATTTTAGAGCACAAAAGCAATACTAGCATTACTTACCATAAAAAAAAAATCCCTCTTGACTGTATTGTGTGATTTTCAGTCCGTTGTTAGTGGTGCTACCAGATAGGGGTGCCTAGGAGCACTGACCTGGCCACGCTAGCTGTGAGAAACCCCAGCAAGACCCCTTCTGTGGTCAGTGTTGGACTGGACCAGAGTCAGGAGGCCCAAGAGTGTCTACCACATATGTAACTCAGTGAACTACAGGACCCAATACAGCTTGCATTATGGGAGGGGACGCTGTCTCTGTGCCAGTAAAAATGAGAGAAGATTCTCCAGAGGTTATATAGGTGCGTGTCAGACTCGGTAGGGGAGTGTACTCAAGTGTGACTGGAGGCTGGAGCAAGTCCTCTGCACAGCCTCGTGTGGCCCCCACGGCCCCCCTAAAAGAATGTGTTCTCCAATCTTTGTTTTCTTTGGAATAGATCAATCTGTTGTTGGAAAATATTTTTTTTTCTATTTATATCTTGTATCTAGTGGTGTGTATAAAAATAGAACTGTGTGTGTGTGTGTGCGCACATTTGATTTTGCAGCCATACTGAGCTGTGCGCAGGGCTTTTTCCTGGCTCTGGGCTGGGGTCACTCCTGGGGGGACACAGGGGACCAGATTGCACTCATGCGGTGAAGTTAAACTGGGGTGCGAACATCTTAATCCCCGTATCATCTCTCTGGTCTTTGTTGAGTCAACCCCCCGCAATTCTCAGGGGCTGCTCCTCTCTTGGTACTTGGGGTCTCTCCTCGCAGTGCTCAGAAGACCACGTGGAGCTGGGGGCTGAGTCACGGCTGAATGCGCTTCGCAGCGACCTCTCAGCCCACCTTTTCTCTTGATTATTTCTATTATGGGATGCCACCAGTTTGGCCACACCCAGCAGTACTCAAGATTTACTGCTGGCTCTGCACTCAGGGATCACTCCTGGCAGTTTTGGGGGATCATGTGGGATTCTGGGGATCGAACCCCGGTCAGCTGTGTGAAAGGGTGAAAGGCAAATGTTCTACCTGCTGTACTATTACTTGGGCCCTGGTGCTACATTCTGATGAAGTCACAGGGCTTGGGGCCCGGAGTGATAGTACAGCAGGTAGGGTGCTTGCCTTGCACACGGTCGATCTGGGTTCGATCCCCAGAATTCCCTATGGTCCCCTTAGCACCGCCAGGAGTGATTCCTGTGTGCAGAGCCAGGAGTAGTCCCTGAGCATCTCCAGTTGTGACTCAAAAAAGCAAAAAAAAAAAAAAGTTTTTTTAATTAAAAAAATAGAAGTCAGACATATAAATTCCTTCTTGTTTATTTAGGAAATTGTATTCTCTTATCTGTACTATTAGTCGTGTTAACACAGTAGCTAGTATATCTTTAAAATATTTATTTTCTGGATCACATCCAGCTGTGCTCAGGGTTTCCTCCTGGGTTGCCACGTGCAAGGCCAAGAGCTTTCCCCACTGTACTATCTCCAGTCCTAAAATAGATCTTTATTTTATTATTTGTATCTGTTTTGGAACCACACCCGGAGGTGCTCAGGGCCTACAGCTCTGTGCTCAGATATCACTAGTGGCGAGGTTCAGGGGACCATATGGAACGCCAGGGATCAAACCCACGTTGGCCACATGTGAGGCAACTGAATTCCCCACTTGTGTTATGTCTCTAACCCTAAAATGGCTCTTTAAATAATAACTTTAAATATTAACATACTTGGTTGTATTCTCTTATATATATACCTAGTCCCTCTCAGAGAGCTCGGCAAGCTACTGAGAATACTCTCATGCCTGTCCTCATGGCAGAGCCTGGCAAGCTCCCCCTGGTGTATTTGATATGCTAAAAACAGTAACAATAACGGATCTCATTCCCCTGACTCTGAAAGAGCCTCCAATACAGCAGCGTTGGAAAGGACAAGTAAGGAGAGGCTGCTAAAATCTCAGGACTGGGATGGATAGAGATATTACTGGCGCCTGCTCAAGCAAGTCGATGAACAATGGGATGACAGTGATACAGTGTACAGTGAAATATTAACTAGTGCTAGGGCCGAAAAGATCGAACACAGTGGGTAGGGCGTTTGCCTTGCATGCGGCCGACACTGGTTCAATTCCCAGCATCCCATATGGTCCCCTAAGCACCGCCAGGATAATTCCTGAGTGCATGAACCAGGAGTAACCCCTTTGCAATGCTGGGTGTGACCCTAAAAGGAAAAAAAAAAAGAAAGATCAGACAGTAGGCAGGGCACTTGCTTTGCATGTAGCCAACCTGGCAGTGCTCAGGAGAATATATGGGATGCCAGGGTTGAACCTGGGTCAGCCTTGTGCAAGGTCAGGGCTCTTCCCATTGCACTATTGCTCCAGCCCCACTATTTGGGCTTGAATACATATATTTTCTTTTAAAGACATGTCCTTAGCTATAGACAGTACAGTGGCTAAAGCAGTTGTCTTACACAGGAGGTGGCTAAAATGGTCTGAAACCTTCATATAATCTCCTGAATAGAGTCAAAAGTGGTTCCTGATCACCACGAATGTGACTTAATACAAAAACAAAAAAGTTGAGGGTGGGCTGGAGCAATAGCACAGCGGGTAGGGTGTTTGCCTTGCACGCAGCCAACCCAGGTTCGATTCCCACATCCCATATGGTCCCCTGAACACCGCCAGGAGTAATTCCTGAGTGCATGAGCCAGGAGTAACCCCGGTGCATCGCCAGGTGTGACCCCCCCAAAAAAGTTACGGGGATCAGAGTGATAGTGGGTAAGGTGCTTGCTTTGCACATGGCCGACCTAGGTTCGACCCCTAGCACCTGATACAGCCCCCTGCAAGGACCATTAGAAGTGATTCCTGGGCACAGAGCCAGGAGTAAGCCCCTGAGCATTTCTGGGTGTGGCCCAAGAACCAAAACCAAGCACAAGAAGTTGTACACTTGTTAATCATTTTATTTAAAGTATTGAATAAATATGCAATCCCTAAGAGCTAAGTCACATGCCAAGTATGGAAGACAAGAGGCTGTTACCTCAGAAACCCACATTCATGCTGGCTAAGTCATCGTTCAGTCCGTGTTATTTGGGATCAAATGTAGGGAAAGTGGCCAGGGCGGAGGCTCAAAGTGCTGGAGCACGTGGGATCCATGGGCTGGATAACCCCTGAGCCTTCTGGGAGGGATCACTGAGCACTGAGCCAGGAGATGCACCCCCCACCCCCAGGACCACTGTGTGATCCAAAGACAAAAGATAATGCTACAAAACCTTGTTACTGTGTATCTCGTGGTGACTCAATTTAAAAAGGGAGACAAAGAGACTGCCACAACGGAGGACCAGTGGGCTAGCACACAACCCACAAGCATAAATCCTTGGGTTTGGTCACTAGCACTGCAGAGACCCCTGGGCACTGCTGGCCCAACACCACTTGGTTCATCTCATAGACCTGCACAGCTAACAATCAGGCCTGGCACCACCAACTGAAAACTGCCAGGCGTGGTCCCTGGGCTGGTAGTTTCTCCAACCCATCTTTGCCTGTTTTTCCTCCTTGTATTACTTCTCTATAAAGCAAAGACAGGGGCCAGAGTGATAGTGGGTAGGACCTTTGCCTTGCATGCGCTGACCTGGGTTTGATCCCTAGCACCTTGTATGGTTCCCCTGAGCACCACCAGGAGCAGTTCCTGAGCGCAGAGCCACAGTAATCCCTGGGCCCCAAAACAAAACAAGCAGACACAAATGCAAGAAAGTAAGCTGATGCTGTAACTATTTTTACCAGACAAAATGCTCAATGAGGGCTCTAGATAGGAAAAAAGAGGGGGAACTGAGATAAAGCACATCTTCGAGATCAACTTCCGTGGAAATGATTAAAGACAGAAAGGCATCCGTAATAGGGTTGTTTAGCCAACTATTTTTTGGGGGGTCACACCCAGAAATGCACAGGGGTTACTCCTGGCTCATGCACTAAGGAATGACTGCTGGCGATGCTCAGGGGACCCTATGGGATGCTGGGAATCGAACCCGGGTTGGCTGCGTGCAAATGCCCTACCCGCTGTGCTATTGCCCAGCCTCCTTTTCTTTTCTTTTCTTTTCTTTTCTTTTCTTTTCTTTTTTTGGTTATTTTTTTGTTTTCTTTCCTTCCTTCTCTCTCTCTCTCTCTCTCTCTTTTCTTTCTTCCTTTCTTAGTGAATCACCATGGGGTACAGTGACAAACTTATAAACTTTCATGTTTGCATTATAGTCATGCAATGATCATTTTCCTACCCTTCCACCAGTGCCCATTCTCCCCAACCAATGTTCCCAGCATCCCTCCCACCACCCCCACACCCCCACCCCGCCTCAGTGGCAGGGCATTCCCTTTTATTCTCTCTCCTTTTGGGTATTGTGGTTTGCAATAGAGGT
>JAOXYA010015528.1:0-13764 GCA_028565675.1 Sorex palustris | reverse complement strand
GGATCTTTTACTGTATAAAAAAGGAACCTTGCTCTCAGTAAAGTTGCAGCAGCACTCAACCTCTCTTGTGTTGGTGTATGTCTGTCACTCGCTGACTCTCCTGCTTTCCTGAATACCTCCTCCCCACTCCCCTCAGCCGTGGGGCAATTGACTGAGCTAGTCTCCGGCATTTGAGTATGTACTCTTAGTTTTAGTAAATTGTCTTAGGAACAATGCTACTATCTTTAGGTGATATCTGTATTCTGATTCTTAGGTGTATGCTTTCTTTAATAGTTCTTTTTCTATACTTTACTTCACTGACTCACACTTTGTCTTTGTGCAGGTCAAAAAGACCTGGTCCCAAGATCTGAAGCTAGCAAATTTGGTACAAAAGAGCAACAGAAATTGCTTTAATTAATTACAACAGATATTATCATTTTAGGGATTTTTGTGTTTGATGTCAGTTTCAGTAATCCTTCTACCACAGAGGTACAACTTGGGTTGCACATTTTGGTGCTCTTCAATATATTAATGTTCCAAAAATTCTGTTTCCAGATGCTAACAGTAATGCTTGTTAATCTGGGAATAAAAAAAAAACAAAAAAGTCATTCACTGCTTAAGGTTTCTGAGTTTTTAGGTATCAGAAGAAGCTAGTGAATTACTTATTGAACACTATTAATGAAAGCATGAGAACTTGTATAATAGTCTACAAAATTAGTAGTTCACAATTTTCGCTCTATTTCTCTAAGGATTTACACATGTCACCTGTATTTTTCCTAATGGCCCTGTGTTTCTTGATGGTTCCTTATACTGTCAATTTATATAAACTTAGAATTCTGTTCAACCTGAAAAAAGATCCAGAATAAGAAAATAATGAAAAAACTGTGGCATAATTGACATAATTTGAAATTGAGACTGGACTGGATTCAAAAAGCAAAATTTTAGAGTAAATTAGCTGATGGGAAACATGACTCTCACTAGTGAAAGACTAGGGTTACCCAGGGGGCTTTTGTGATGTAGGTAGGAAAGAGAAGACAGCCAAAAGACAGAAATCTACAGTTTTGTCATTACCTACTAGGGTTACTCAGGGAATTGCCTGGGGGAAATCTAGGACTGACAAGAGTCTTCAATGAGCACTTGCAGGCGCAGACCTTACATGTCTCCAGTCCCACTAGGCAGACATCAAATTGCACCTGGGTTTCACCTGTTCTGCCTAGCATAAGAGTCATGAAACCCAGGCTGGAGAGAGAAATTGTTCTTCTGTAGGAAAGGAAAGTCAGCCTAACGTTTTGATTAAAAAAAGGAACGAAGAGAGGGCTGGAGAGATAGAATAGGGTGCAGTATAATGTATGGACCCCACTGACCTGGTATAGGGGTCCTTCGCACTGAACATGGTCCCTAAGCACCACCAGAAGTTACTATGGAGCACAGAGCCAGAAATAGCCCTTGAACACTGCCTGGTGTGCACCCAACACCTCTGCCCTCCTTCGAGAAAGAGAGAGAGAGAGAGAGAGAGAGAGAGAGAGAGAGAGAGAGAGAGAGAGAGAGAGAGAGAGAGGGCAAGGGAAGCAAAACAGAGCAGAAATGCCCAGAAGTCCATTTCCTCATTCACTGTAGGATCCAGCATTTGGAGTGTTGACTGCGAAGGCTCTAGGCCCTTTACCTGAATGGGGGCTCCCTCATTTGGGAGGTCACATACCTCTGTGTCACTACCCTTCCTGCCAGCCAGTGTGGGCGTACAGACTTTACCTCCGGGGGAAGTTTCCACTCTGGGGCAGACACACAGCCATGTGGGTGCATGCATTTCTGTTTGAGTGTCTAGCTGATCCCCCAACCCTGCCTGCCTGTGCTCCCCGCCTGCCCTCCTTCCCAGCACTTCCTCAATAAATCACCGAAGAATTCCATTTCAGGCTCTGCTTCGAGGGAAAGGAACTTGAGATAACAGTAAATGAAGCAGCAGGGATTCATTACCTCAGATAGGGAGAGGGGCAGAGAGAAGGGCCCGGGGTCCTGGCTTAGATGAAGAGCCCTCGATCGTTTTAGCATCTACTTTTTTTCAGGCACTTATTACATGATTAAAAAAATTAATAAGCTCATTAAGGGTCAAAATAAATAATAAAAGAAGGCTATGAATGCATCAACGATGATGATGCCATTAAGCAAGGATTATGATTAATCTTTTTCAGTGGGCCTGAAATTCAATTTGTAAAATGTTTATAGAGTTACAGGGTTTAACACAAAAAAGGTTTTACTGTTCGATCTGTATTTATTGAGTGTCGGGTGTGTGCCAGGGACGGTTTTAGATGCTGACAATGCAACTGCAAACAAGAAGGGGAAAAAATCCTTTCTTCGGCAGAATTGTATTAAAGTTGGAGAGACAGGAAGTACTCAAGTTAGCAATTAAATGAAAGAATTTAATTTGGGTAATGATAGGGGCTCTAAATTAAATAAAGCTGGCTGCTGTAAGGAGAGTGACAGGGGGTGGTAGAGAAGATGGCACTTGCATTTGGAGTATAAGATTACTCTTTTTCTTTTCTTTTTCTGATGTTTGCACAACACCCAGCTATAGTCAGGGCCAACTCCTGGCTCAGTGCTCAGATTTGCCCCCTGCAAAGCTGGGGATCGGGGACCATGTGGTACCAGAGATCAAACCTGGGCCTCCTGCATGCAAACACATGCAACAACGTATTAAGCCATTTCTCTGGCTCACAAGTTTATTCTTAACTTCCTTCTTTTGTACTGTGTGTGTGTGTGTGTGTGTGTGTGTGTGTGTGTGTGAATCCCAAGGTGCTCAGAAGTTTTGGGGACCCCATTAATTAACTGGGCCATTGGCTCAGCACGAGGCCTTGAAGATTTGATGCTGCCAGGGTCTGCAGGGCTGGGGATGCTCAGATCACCCTAACCGTGCAGGTGGTCTCTGAAGCTGCACCTGGTGATTCTGGGAGTCAATGTGATACCAGGAACTGAAACCCTGGGTGGTCACGTAGCTACCACAATACTATCTCCCGGTCCTCATTGCGTGTATTTATTTACGGGGTTTGGGTCATACCTGGTGGTACTCAGGGTTTACTCCTGACTCTGCACTCAGGGATCACTCCTGGCGGGCTTAGAGGACCGTCTGGGAACCTGGGTTGGCCATGTACAAGGCAAGTGCCCTTCCCACTGTACTATCACTCTGACCCCTGGTATTTTTTTTATTCTCTCAAAAAATTACTTGGGAAAAAAAAAGTGGGCTAGATAGTCTGCACATTTTATGAATAGAAATCTCAAGAGCACCATGTTTGTTTAAGACAAATAATATGTTTTGCAGTCCGGGTGTAGACAGCACAAAAACCTAAAGCCATGTCATAACTTAAATTTCAGATACACTTTTATTGTCCGCCACCCCCCCCCCTCTCCTTGCCTTTGTTGTTGTTCTGATGGCAGGGTCACTGGCGAACATGGTTGTGGCACTCACCTCCTCTTCACATGTGGTGCGCTGGAGATCACATATTTTGTGTTGGCATCTGGAATCCCAACAATTGTACTGGGCATGAGGGTGGCTCTGGGCATCAAATTTGAAGCAGACACCCTACCACAGACCTCTCCCTCCTGAACAGGGTTCAGTGAAATCCGTCTCCGTGGAATTTCCCACTCACAAGGGTGGTAGTGAGGATGGCAGAGGGACCACCCATTGATAATGGAAAAAAAAAGGATTTTGAGTTTTGCCAGTGCTGCTGGGGGGCGGGGGGGCGGGAGTTGGTCTGGGTCCACTCATTGGCGTTAGCACTCTTTGGAACTCTCAACTGTCTTGAACTTTTTCACGGAATTCATGGCAGAGACCTCGGCGGATCACAGAAAACCCCTAGATGGGTTTTGTCATGCTTAGTGTTTGAGTTTGGGCACCATTGATTCTTTCTCTGGTTGCTGTCCCTGTTGAGTAAACAGTGAGGCCCCTTTACTGCCTTACTACAAAGAACCGTTGTCGGAGAGCTCCTAATGTCCAGCTTCCAAGCAGAGCCAGGTCAAGAAAACGGGGTCACCTTTGATTTTTACAGGTGTGGGGAAGACCTTGCGCTAGGTCTATTTGGGAAGACTTTGGAGGTATGTTCGAGCCCTGGAATGTCCCATGTAGATCATACTCCTTTTATGTCTCTACATCAAGACCAATGATGGAGCATCAATCTTATCATCGTCGTCATCATCCTTATCTTTCTGTTTGATGAATTCTGGAGTTGCGCCAACCCAGCCAGTTTGTAAACCAAATAAATTCACTGACTATTTAAATCACGCCTTAAATCACAAACACCAGGTGTGTCTTGTATTTGAAGTAACGCTCCAGGTGCCTGGGGGGGGGGGGGATCCAGAAAGAACCAGCAGTTTTTGCCTCTAGAATAGTCGGGAACTGTGATGCAGCTGGTCGTTTGCTCCTTTAATGCAGACAGAGAATCTTCCAGTTGGTTGTATCTCCCACCAGGCCGAGCTGAGCGAGTCAATATTTGTTGATTTGCTGCAGGGCAGCCAGGTAGCCGTTGCACAAGCTGTTGCCTCAACAAGTTAGGGCGGCAGGAAAAGAGCCCTTTTCCCAACAAATATTATCGGTGGAATTCTGGAAAATAGATTGGAATGCATGTCCTTGAGTTCTAAGAGAAGCGAGACATAAATTAAACCTTCAGAGATAAGGCAGCATTAGATATGGGTGAAATTGTTTGCATTTTTGTCCTGATTTATAGTTTTAAGATGCTTTTTATTGCGAGTGGAGAATTAGATGATCACAGCCACCTGGTGATATGCGCGGGAGGGGTAGGGTTATCCTGATTTAGTGATGAGGACTCGGAGACATAGAGAAGAGAAGGAATATGCCCTCACTGCCCGGCAGACCCAGTGGCAGAATCTCTGCACCAACTCACTTTAAAGCTTGTTGAAAGATCACGAGGCCCCTTTTCACTGACTTTGCTTTTGACTGTAAGTGCTTTTATTTATTTTCGTTTTGAGGACACACCCAGCAGTACTCAAGGCTTATTCCTGGCTCTGTGCTCAAAGATCACCATTCCAGGTGAAGCTCAGGGGACCATATGGGTAGCCAGGGATCAATTCCAGGTTGGCCATGTGCAAGGCAAGCCCCTACCCTCTGTATTGAGTCTCCAGCCTCCGACTGTAAATGCTTTTGAAATGCAGAGTTCGCCTCACCTCAGGGAGATCTGGTCCCCCAGTCCTGTGCTCTTTACTTGATTCTGAAACTTTTCAGCTTCCAGTTTTGCAGGGATGGAAGGGAGATTCAGGAGGGCTCAGAGCTTGGTCTCCAGCCCTGGCATTCACCAGTGCGAGGGAAATGATGTGTGGTTCTGATGGGTTCGCCCCTCTCTGCCAGCTCCAGAGATGGTCATCCAGGGAGAATCTGGGCATCAAGTTTTGATTCTCATAAAATATCCAGAGTGGAACTAGAGAGATGGTACCAGTTGTTATGCACCGGCAGATATTTGAATTCTGTGTGTGTGTGTGTGTGTGTGTATGTGTGTGCATATGTGCATGCGTGCGTGCGTGTGTTTTGGGGAGGCACCTCCAGTGGTGCTCTGTGTGTGTGTTCAAGAATCACTTCTGATAGGGCTCAGGGGACCATATGGGGTGTCCAGAATTGAACCCTGGTCAGTGAATACAAGGCAAGGGCACTACTCATTATACTATAGTTCTGGACCTTGTGGCCGAGGAATATTTGAACCATGCCTCAGGCTCAAGTATCTCTCACCACTATGATCCCCCAGTCACCACCAGGGCTCACTACTGAGTACAGGAGTAAATAACCCCTGAGCACCACAGAATGTGTCCCCACCCACCCCACCAGTTCCAAAATGTATTGAAGACACTATTTTTCATTCTTTAGGAACTTGGTCTTCTTTGACTTTTTCAGGAATCACTTCTGGTAGGGCTCAGGGGACCATATGGGGTGTCCAGGATTGAACCCTGGACAACCCAGAGAAACATCCCCCCTCTCTGCAGCTCTGAGGCTGCCTGCCAACATGCCCCCTCTCTCCACAAGCCTCTTTGTAATTTCAATAACTTGGCCTAGTCTTAGAACACCCAGACTGGGGACTGAGGGGTCTCTCCAGAGCAAAGCCAGGCCTGGCTTGCTTTGGGAGCCCCCTAACCATCACGCACCTATAGCGTCCGTGTACAACCAATATCGTCAGCGCAAGCCGCTTCACCAGGGACCCCAGAGAGGCCCCTTGTGTCTCCTTTCCGCTGAGCTGACTGGCTGAACCGGCTCCTTTTCTCGGTTCTCACTACCTTGGCCTGACATCCGTCTTCTTTGATGGAGACGAGGAATGCAGAGGTCAGAGAAAGCAATGGCCTTCTGTTCCCACTTCGGCAAAGCTGTATTAAAAGACTCAGAGCAATCGGGCCCAGTGGGAAAGAAAGGATGACCTGTCTCATCAGTGTGAGGCGGTGTGTCGAAGCCTCTGGCAGAGGCGGCCCCAGTGCCCGGGGTTTGTTAAGGAGGCCTGTCACAGACAGCCACGGCCCATTTCGTTCCTTCCCACCTTCACCACGACCATCAAAGGGATCAGTACCGAGCAGGTCTTATCTCTCTGGCTCCTCTGGGCTCCCAGATGCCAGGCAGGAGGCCTACGAGTCTTCTGGAAAACAAAATAAAGGACTTGGTTAGCCAAAAAAAAAAAAAGAGGGGGGACGGGTTGTTCGGGGCAGACAAATCACAGCACTGGGGAAGGTTCAGGAGTGAGCAGACAGCCCTGGGAGCAGGGATTCCCCCCCCCCCCAAACAGGCTCCAGAGGGGCGGACAGGCTGGGTTGCCCTGCTGCCTGGACCTTTGGGAGTGAGAACCAGAAGAGGCAGCTCGGGAAGATTTCTCCCACTCAAGGAAAAAAATATCTGTTGATGGATGTTCCTCAGAGTTGCTCAAACTCGAGGCAGGTTTTGCTCCAGCAGCATCAGCATTTTACTTTTTATTTCTCTGACACTTGGATTCAAATGTGTTGGCGCTCTTGCCAGCTGCCACCGTCATCATATTTGAGCAATGTAATCTTCGGAGTAAAGTTGTGAGGAGTTCGTGACCCTGGACTCTAAATCTCTGGTAACACCTTGAAGTGTCTCTAGTTTCTTTGTTCTTTCTTTGATTTGGGGGCCAAACCCAGCAGTGCTCAGGGATTACTCCTGGCTCTGTATTCAGGGATCACTCCTGGCAAGGGTTCGGGGGGGGGGTCCATATGAGGTGTCGGGGATCAAACCTGGGTCAGCTACATGCAAGGCAAGCACTCTAGCTGCTTGCTATACTATCATCTCCCCGGGCCTCAGTTTCTTACAGTGTCAATATGCAGAGAATTTTGAGATCCTGGGATCGGGGAGACCTCTCTCTTTGCGAAAACAATCTTCCGGAGTCAGACATCATAAACTCATGATCACATCCATGCAGAAAGCCAGATGCATGAAAGCAAAGCTGGAGACCAGCTCAAAGGCATTGTACACAGCATACATTGACACATGTGGATTACATGAATTATTAGGCGAAGTATCTTTTCATTGGGCCAATGTCTTTTTTTTTTTTTTTTTTTGGCCAATGTCTTTTTACTCAAAGTCAGAGACAACATTCGGGTGCGTCAGGGAGCTTGTCAGCCGCAGACCCTCTGAGCCCGCCCCCAGCCTTCTCTGTTGGAAGTCACACTGAACTTCCTCTGTGTTTTTACAACCGGGAGGTTCAGGCACCCACTTGCTTTAGCAATTCTATCAGTGCCACTTTCCCTCCGCCCCTCCACCCCCAATCTCAAGTGCTCTGACTCTGTGTCTGAGTCATCCTTTTTATCAATGAAGTATTTTTTAACTCAAGGTAGGTGCTTTTTTTTTTTTTCCGCTGTGTCTCTGGTATCTGGGATTGAACTCAGGGCCTCATGCATGCAAGGCATGAGCTCTACTGCTGAGCAATAGCCCAGAACCTTTTTTTACTTTATTTTTATTCTTTTGTTTTGTTTTGTTTTGGGGCCATACCCAGCTTTGTGTAGGGGTTGCTTCCAGCTCTGTATTCGGAAATCATTCCTGGGAGGGGGGCGTAATCTGGAATACCACATATCTAAACTTGGTCGGCCTTGTGCAAAGCAAGTACCCTCTACCTGCCGTATCATTGCCCCAGCCCTATTTTTTCAAAAGACATGAGAGTATTGTACTCTTTATTATTATTATTATTATTATTATTATTATTAGTTATGGGCACACCCAGCTGTCCTCAAGGCCCATTCCTGGCAGTGCTCAGGAAAGCACCATCTGCAGTACTGAAGACGGAACCTGGGTCAATGCACACAAGACAGTCCCCAAATCCCCTGGTACTATCTCTCCTGGATGTAATTACACTCTTATTAGACCAGGGGAGAGTGTCAGAAGAGCCTCAAGAGGCTCCACGAAACTAAAAAGAATAATCCCTGGGCCCTTTCCATTGCAGTGGACTGGAACAAGGCTGTAGTATGGAGGAGGTTTGCTGTGTCACAGATGCACAGTTGAAGGGCCTGGAATTGACATGGACCCTTCCTCCCCCGCCAAAATAGTCTTAAAATTCTTGATTCCAAAGGTCTAGTGTGTGCGGGCGATGATATGTCTAACTCTTAGAAGGCGCAGCCGAGATTCGGACTCCCGGCCTGACCTCAAGTTCCAAGCAGAGCTGGCCAGCAAGAGTTCAATCAAGAACAATTTCTATCCTCACAGGAACTTAGGCATGGGACAGTCTTGACTCGCTGTCAACAGTGATTTAAGTACGTTTTAATTAAACAGATCAGATTTTTGCCATCCAACACCACATGCGAGAAGAGGCTATTATAGAAGCAAAGCCATGATAGCTGCAGGAGGGTTTTCAAAATAAATTGGTGCCAAAGCACGAGGCTAGTGTTCTTTGGATGTTTTCCATCCTGCAACCTTGAAATCAAAAAAACAAAATATCACCTGTTTGCCCCACTCCCAACATATGCAATTATAGATTTTATCCATTCTCTGCAAATGCCATTGTACGCAGGCTATGAAATCGAAATAAGAACAAATGAGATGAAAATATGCAGTAGATGTTGTCCTAATTTCTTCCTTCACCCCGTATGAGGAAAGGTCTCACTTTGGAGACCTCTGCGTTTGATTGACAAATGCATCCAGCTCCAGGCTCTGATTTCCCTTGAGCTCCAAATATCCCCTAAAAGATCTCAGGAATGGATCCTCCTATTTCAACAAGTCCAGGGATGGGCAAACTCCACCCTGGTACCAAATCACTTCTCTGTCTAAGTGTGTTGTATGTCCAGCTTGAATGCTCAGAATGTTTGGCTTTTATTGTTATTATTATTTTTTGTTTTTGTTTTTTTTTTTTGTCACACCCGGCGATGTACAGTGGTTACTCCTGGCTCTGCACTCAGGAATTACTTCTGGCGGTGCTCCAAGGGCCATATGGGATGCTGGGAACTGAACCCGAGTCAGCCGCATGCAAGGCAAATGCCCTACCCACTGTACTATCATTCCAGACCCCTGTTTGGCTTTTTTTTTTTTAAAAAAAAAACCATTTATTTTATTTGGGGGAACCACCCCAGCGAGGGCTCCAGGGCCACTTCTGGTGATACTTAGCCTGGTTGTTCGGGCCTGGTGCGGCTCACATGTGAGGATGCAATTATGCACTGATCCTGGGTGCTGGAGCTGGATGGGCGAACTTGTGGGGGATCATATTGTGTTGTGGACGGGGAATGTTCAGGACCTTGCACATTCCAATCTTGTGCTCCAATCCTTTGAGCAATCTCCCCGACCCTCAGAATGTTGTTCAAATGATTTTGGTGACACCTGGCAGTGCTCAGGGCTTACTCCTAGATCTGTGTTCAGGGATCACGCCGAGCAGGGCTAAGGGGACCACATTGTGTGCCAGGGATTGAATCTGGGTCAGCTGCATGCAAGGCAGGCATCTGACCTGCTGCTGTACGATCTCTCTGGCTCCAGAAGGTGTTTTGGGTTTTGTTTTTAGCTGGGACCAGCGAGAGAGCTTGCTGGACTGGAGTGCATATTGTGAATGAAGGAGACCTGGGTTTGATCCTGGGCACTACAATGGCTCCCCGAGCACAGTCAGGAGCACTGAGTTGGAGTGGTCCAGAGCACCACTGGGTGTGACCCTCCGCCCCCAAACAAGCAAAACAAAACAGAATTAAAACTATATATATTTTAGGAACAAGTGACTATTCAAGGAAGCGCTCGTCTCTTTGTGGCCTGTTTTGGAGGCCGCAGGACAGCGTCAGTGTCCGTGTCTCTGTTGTCTTGCTGATGAGTAGTAAGACCTTCAAGTTGGTCCTTATAGGGTCACAGAGGGGACTTGGCTGAGGATTGGACCTGGCTGGAGCCACTGCTTGGGTTTTAGGGCGCATCCTCCAAAGAGTAGGGACCGGCTGCATGGGTGGCAGCATCAGCATCACTGGACCCTGGAGCAGGTTCATGAGCACCCCTTGGTGGACATTAGCAGAATCTGGTTGGCCAGACTCTTGGCCATAGGGTGTGGTCAGCTATGGTTGAGGGCCAGGCATGTCACTCTCCTTTACCTCGCAGGGACGGGTGGAGGGGTACTGACACTGGGTTCCCTGGGAGGGTGGTAGGACTGTGGTAGGACTGGTGGGGCAGGGGAGGAAAACGGAGCCATTGGGACAAGCCAGCTCTGCATGGGGAGGCTTGGAGAGCGAGGCGAGGGGGAGACAAGATCCTGGGATAGGAGGTGAGGCCGGGTAGACCGGAAGATGCTTGGCAGGCTGGAGTTCACATGTGGGGGCCCCAGTTTCCATTGCCAGCCCCACATGGTCCCCTGGAACTTGGATATGGGTCCTCCACATGTGAAGGGGGAGAGACATGCTCACCCTGGCATTGCCAGGTGTAGCTCCATGCTCACCCCAGCCCCCCAAGAACACCAGATAAGGTCTCTGGGGGAGGTTGCTGGGAGTGAGGTCCCCACTGAACATGGCGAGCAGAACTGAGCTGGTGGGACCCGCAAGGGCAGAGAGCTTGGAAGAAAGGGTTTGTCTCTCTTAATTCTGGATCCATGGTTTCCAAATTGATTTGGCCTAACACCTCCTTTTCCGGAAAAAAAATATCATTCAGCACCTCCTTGGAAACTGACCATTTTATGGGGATAGAAAGCACCTTCTCAATTGCACCTGAGGCTGACCCCAGCCCCACCCCTACCTCCACCTTTCAGTCATCTCCGCATTCACCCCCCTTCACTTTGGGGAAAACTGTGGCTAGGTTAGTGACCACATGAATGAGTGAATCCAGGAAGAGATGAATGAGGTCAATCAGTGGTCCTGGTCAGTGTGGATGTGCAGTGTGGGGCAGGGACGGGTGGACACAGCTTGGCACATGTGATTGATTTTGTGCTGAACAGAGGCATGAACTGGACTTGGAAACACAAGCTGGGATGAGCTAAACTGGAGCAAGGTGGGCAGTCTGCGCTTATTCTGCCAGGAGTGTGTGTGTGTGTGTGTGTGTGTGTGTGTGTGTGTGTGTGTGTGTGCGCACGCGCGCACATGGTAGGCTTTTAAATGATGAACTGGGTTTAGACAGTCTAATCTAGGGCAGCTTAAGACACCTTTCAGGGGTTCATTATTTTCTTGGATTTCCAGGGCTCAGTTTCCTCTGCAAACACCTGTTTGGGGTAATTCTGGAAGACAGCTAAGCCTGGTTTTGCTGCTGTTGATTAAATCACATTTTGAGAGCCTGGGGAAGCCGGTGCTCTGAGAGACTGGTTAATCCTCTTGTTGATCTAAGAATCCTTTTGTAATGTAAATGACAATACAATACATTACCCCAAAACTCTATTTTTTTCTTTTTCTGTTGTAGTTGTTTTAAACATTACACATGATCTATTATTTATCTTCATTAACCCTTCCCCAAAGGGGACTTTTGGCAAGTGTGGGATTTTTATTTGCAATTTAGTGTGGGAGTTTTATTTGCCAACATCGAAGCACCCCCAGGCAATCTCTGGAGACCCTCAGGGTGGTCTGGTATTGAAACTGGGAAGAAAACCTTTTTTTTCCGAAGAAGAGACTGGGGTGGGCGCCAGAGTCAGCAGCTTCTTGCCTCAGCCCTGGGGCCATGCTTCTTTGTGGCCTTGATGCTTGTGTGAAATAGAACAGGAAATGTCCCTCTTTAAGCACTTTAAAGCCAGGGTCAGTGTGTTCTCATCACTCTGCATTTACCATGCACAGTGGAAGATGGACAATTTTGCCAGTGTCTTCAACTGAAAGCCAGAGCCCGGAAAGAACGGACTTCCCTGCCTCACCAGCCCCCACCCCCAATATTCAGGATTCTCTGTTTATGTACTGCACTCCCCTAGGCATAAAGTTTTTGCCACCATCACCTCCTCCTCCTCTTCCTCCTCCTCCTCTTTCTTCATTTTTGGGCTACACCTGGTGATGCTCAGGGGTTACCACTGGCTCTGCCATCAGGAATCACTCCTGGCTGTACTCAGAGGATCATAGGGGATGCTGGAGACTGAACCCAAGTCAGAGGCATGAAAGGCAAGTGCCCTCCTGCTGCATTATCACTTGGGCCCCATTGTGTCTCTTTTTGAAGGTTCCCTCTTCCTATCCCTTTGTTGTGGGATCAGTGATCATTGGGGCCTGTGCACACTCCATGGCGGTGCTTGCTGGAGATGAATGGCTTGGTTGGGGACCCTGGGAGTTTCTGGGAGCACCCTCCACCATGCGGGGATAGTGCAGGGATCGTGCTCATGGCCTCACTGAACCCATATTTGCAAGGCTGGTGTTCCACCTCCAAGCTACGGCCAGGTCCTCATATTTCCTTTAAATTAGGTTTTATTGTGAAATATAGGGCTGGAGCGATAGCACAGCGGGTAGGGCATTTGCCTTCCATGTGGCTGACCTGGGTTTGATTCTTTCGTCCCTCTCAGAGAGTCTGGCAAGATACGAAGAGTATCCCGCCCACATGGTAGAGCCTGGAAAGTTCCCCATGGTGTATTCAACATGCCAAACACAGTAACAAGTCTCACAGTGGAGATGTTACTGGTGCCCGCTCGAGCAAATCAATGAACAATGGGAGGACAGTGCTACAGTGCTACATTGTGAATTATAGCACACATAGAAAAGTCTGCCTAAAATGTCCATAGCTTGGCTAAGAATAAAATGGGAGCAAGGGAAATAGTCCAAAGGCCCAGTAGGATACCCCCAGGACCCCCTGGGAACCACCTCCATGCACTTGAGCCACATGTTGCCCCCAAACGAACAATGAACCAATGAGCAAAGTGGGGGCTCCGGAGGTGTCTTTGTGGCTGAAAGTGGCTGCCAGACATGTGTGCAGTTGCAAATTTGATTCCTGCAATTGCCCACAGGTGCCAAACAAGGGCCTCAAAGTCTTCTCGAAGATTGCCAGCACAGAGCCAGGATGTGTGTGCATCCCCCACTGTCCTCTGTGAGCACCACAACCAAAGATGTGTGAGCACCACAGCAGATCCACACTGGAGCATCGCAGCTGAGTGAGCGTGATGTTGCTTCCCCTCAACCCACCTGGCTCATTGCTTGGGATGGGGGTGGTCTCTCCTGCTGGTGCTCAGATGACTATGCAGTGCCAGGATCAAACATGACTATGCAGTGCCAGGATCAAACATCAGAACTACCACATGCAAACCAGGTGTTCCAGTCCTTTGGGTCATCTCCCTAGCCTAGGTATGCAGCTGAAAAAAAATATATATATATCACAGAATCACAGAAATCCTGTTAGTCGTTGATTGGTTCGAGCAGGCCCAGTAACGTCTCCTTCATCCTAGCCCTGAGATTATATTCAAG
>JAOXYA010015520.1:0-13764 GCA_028565675.1 Sorex palustris | reverse complement strand
GGAGTGACCCGACACACACAAGAAACACACGTTGATGATGATGATGATGATGATGATGATGATGATGATGATAAATAAAATAGCAGACAACATTAACACTAGTGTAATTTTTTCTTGGCTTTTTGAATCATACCTGGCAATGCTCAGAGGCTACTCCTGGTTCTGCACTCAGGAATTACTCCTCACAGTGCTTAGGGGACCATATGAGATGCTGGGCATTGAACTCAGGTCAGCTGCATGCAAGGCAAACACCCTACCCACTGTACTAATGCTCCGGCCCCTGTTGTTTTTTTCTTAATTAAATTAAAAATAGTATAGCCACTCTGTCTTTCTCTCAAATAACACTTACCACTAGCTGAATTTATTTATTTTTGTGCATGTTTCCTCAATCTCACCCTCTCTCCCAGAATATAAGCCACTTAAGGACTGAGATTCCCCATTCTCATCAACAGCATGCAAATATGTTCTCAGCACAGTGAGCTCCTTCTCCAGCTTCTCCATGTTTCAAATGTTTTGAAAACATTTCTCCGGTGTTTTCACTGACCTTAATAGAATCAATTATGACCAATAGAATATACTTGATAAGTATAAGTTTAATTTCCCCAATTCCTCTGTTTCTGACCCCATGCTCTTCTTTTTTTTTTTTTGGTTTTGTTTTGTTTTGTTTTGTTTTTTGGGTCACACCTGATGATACTCAGGGCTGAATCCTGACTCTGCACTCAGGAATTACTTCTGGCGGTGCTCATAGGACCATATGTGATGCTGGGAATCAAACCCGGGTCCCCCACATGCAAGGCAAATGACCTACCTGCTGTGCTATCGCTCCAGCTACCCCCCTCCCAGCACCCTGATCCCCCCCAAGCTCTTTTCATGGCCTCAGGGAGCATGGTGCAGTTCTGGACATGCTCAGAAAAACCCCACTGGCTTCAGGATGAACATGATGTCTGTGGGGCAGCTGGAACGCTTGGTAGAAGTATGCCTCATCTGGACTGGAGAGATGGGGGCAGTTGAGGGCGCGTGTTCAGGCCCCACATTTCCAAGAACAGAATTAAAATCCTGCACATTTATTTCTAGCTGTTCTCTCGTAATTAGTTTTTCTGGCCTGGGGAAAAATAGAGCTTCAATGACCATAAAAATGCTTTTATGTCTGTGATAACACACTTTATAAATCACAACTGACACCTAGGCTGTGCTCGGCTTAATGTCCTTTCCTTGGTATAATCCCAAATGTTGGTCCACTTTATCATGCTCGCTGTCCCCAGTGGGCAGCCCGAGACAGGGCCAGGCCTCCCAAGGATCCTGTCCCGACAATAACACATCAGGTGAGCTGCTGGGACAGATGAGATGAGCCTGTCAAAAAGGACTCGTGGAGGGAGGGGGGAGGAAGTGGACCTGCGCCCACCCCAGCCTGTCTGGTCTGTCCCTTTGAAGCCTCGCCATCAAAGAGGGTCAAGTAGATTATTGCTCTCAAATCCATGTGCTAGTGCTTCCTGGTGGCTCCTAATCTGTCACCCTAATCCAGAGTTCACAGGACCCACTGCCTTTACCCAGGAGCAAATGGAAGTGTTTGAGAAGCCTGGTATCAGCTTCAAGCCACAACCAACATGGAGAAAAGCAGGTGGGGGAAAGGCTAGTCATGGCAGTTTTACATCACTGTTCTTTCGTTTTCAGTTTGACAGAGCTTTTCACGTTTGCTTTGTTTTAGGGTCATACCTGGCAGCATTCAGAGCTTGCCCGTGGCTCTATACTCGGGGATCATTCCTGGTAGGTTTTGGGGAACCAGATGGGATACCTGAGTTGGTTGCATGAAAAGTAAGTGCCTTGTGCACTGTATGATCTCTCCATCACCAGCACTTTTTTTTTTTTTTTGCTTTTTTGGGTCACATGCGGTAATGTGCAGAGGTTACTCCTGGCTCTGCACTCAGAAATTAGTCCGTACCTTGCTCAGGGGACCAAACGGAATGCCTGGGATTGAACCCAGGTCGGCCGTGTGCGAGGCAAACACTCTCCCCGCTATACTATTACTCTAGCCGCCCCCCCCCCCAGCACTTACTTTTTATGAACTCACCATGGAAAGGATGGGTGTGGAAGAGATGGGTGTTGGAACATATTATGACTGAAACCTAACCTAATCATGAACAACATTGTAACTGTGCATCTCACTGTGATTTGATAAATGCATCATGATTCAAGGTATTTGCTTTACATTCTACTCTCCCTGGTTGGAATCCCTAGTACATATGGTCCCCTGAGCACCACCAAGGCCCACAGCTGAGCACAGAGTCAGAAATATCCCTTGAGCACAGCCAAATGTGGGTGGGCCCAAACCACCTTCCTCCACCCGAACATAAAAAAAAAAAATGTTTGACTTGTCATTCACCTGGGTAGCACTGTAGCACTGTCCTCCCATTGTTCATGGATTTGTTAGAGCAGGCATCAGTAACATCTCGCAACAAATTGTGAGACTTCTTACTATTTTTTGGCATATCAACGCCAGGGGGAGCTTGTCAGGCTCTGCCATGCAGGCGAGATACTCTCGGTAGCTGTCTCGGTAGACAGGCTCTCCGAGAGGGACAGAGGAATCGAACCTGGGTCGACTGCGTGCAAAGCCTTATACACATTCACCTGGGTGGTGTCAGAAATTGAACTGAAGTCAGTTGTATGCAAGACAAACAGCATCTTATAGCATCTCTCTGGCCCCCTTCAGCCCCTTAAAGCCTTTCTAACCTTCACCCAGGTCTGTTTCACCAAGCGGAAAGGGCTGGCTCCTTGCAGGACACCTACCCAAATACAAAACCTGGCATGTTTAATGGCAGAGCGAATGTCCTGCTTTCCCCAAACTGCACAGAAAATAAAGTGGTGAGTTCAGTGAAACTCTCTAATTCCAGTGATTTTCTAAACATCAATAATTCATTCCAGTTCTCTCTCCCCTCCATGCCAGACAAAGAACAGTCAGTGTTGGCTGGAGCCACGCAGATAATTGCTTATTCTTTCTACTTGCTAGGGCATGTTCTGAAAGCAGGGGTAGCAATTACCACCAGCAAGTGGTACCTTCTCCCTTACTTCTTTGTGTTTTCAATTATTTTTTATAATTGTAATGTCACAGAAGATACAACCCAGTGCCCAGGGATGGAGGCGTGGAAATAGGTGTTCCCGTGGCAGAAAGGGCCCAGCGGCACACAGAACTACAGGTAGGGCACAGGGCTTAAGGGACAAAAAGCTGTAGAGAAATGTCTTCAGACTTCAGTTTAAAAATCCTACAGGTGTTACTGGAGAGACATAGCACAGGGGTTAAGAAGCTTGCCTTGCATGCAGCTGACCCTGGTTCAATCTCCAGCACCACATATGGCCCCCTGAGCACTGCCAAGCATGGCCCAAAAGCCAAAAGTGAAAATAAAGGTCCTAAAGGGTTGGACCTAGTCATTCTGCTTCTGAAAATTTTCCGTTCTGTCTTTTGGGACCAAACCTGGAGAAGATTCAGTGTATCAGTCCCGGGTTCCAGAGCTGAGTGCCACTTTTACAGAAAAACGGGCACAGGACCAGCCTGCTGGACACAAAGGAAAGAGCTTAGGAGATCCAGCTGGAGAAAGAAGAAAGTGGTCATATTTATTGCAAACCAAAGACTCTCTGAAGGTAAAGTGTACAGAGCCAGCAGTGCAAAGAGAATGGGTGCCCTGAATAAGGGAAGGTTGGTGATTTTGCTTGCTTGTTGTTTTTTGGTGGTGGTAGTTTGGTTGGTTGGTTTCTGGACCACCTCCAGGAATACTCAGGGCTTCCTCCTGGCTCTGTGAACAGGGATCGCTCCTGGTGGTACTTGGGGAACCATCTATAGTGCCAGAGATTGTACCAGATATGGCCAAGCATCTTACCCCTTGTACTATTTCTCTGGATAGAAGTGGGGACTGTTTTTATTCCTGAGAGACTGATGGTACCAGTATCTTACAGGTCTGAGTGCCCAGGTGTTTTTCTCAGTGTCCCTTTGCCATTTTTACACCTTCCATGTCCTCCTCTCTATTTTATTAAGAAGTTGGTAACCACAAGGCGATCTGGGTGTGAGCTTCAAGGCCCCTTTGTCTCAAAGTCTCTCTGTTTTTAACTCATGAGACACATGAGACAGTCTGTTGCTTCCTAGAGCAGTTTCCATGCTCTCTCCTCTCTCTGCTCCACCCAGGTTCCCACATACCTCCCTGTAACACCCCATGTGATCTGCCACCTTCTACACTGAGTTATTGTGTTAAGACCAGGGACCATGTGACCTGATAAACAGGCACAATGATGAACCTGCAGGGCAGCTGCAGGACCACAGAGAAGGGACAGGATGCAGTGACACTGCATATGCTCCCACAGCACAGCCAGGAGTGATCCTTGAACACAGAGATGGGAGACCCCCTGCCCACTGCACCATCCACTGACAGCTCCATGTGGCCAGATCGACACTGAAAGCTGGGGGCCAGCCTGCCCAACCCCAAAAAGTCAGGGAGGGCAAGATGTGGATCTATAGGCTCTGAGGGTGGTCTGGATGAGTCACCTAGAGGGAAATCACACATTTCAATGAGCAACGCTCCTAAATGAGCAAGCATGTCCTCACTGTAAACAAGAAGTTTGAGTTTAAGAGAGGTGAGGTGATCAGAAGCATTCTGGGCAAGGAAGTCCTGGTACATGTAATAGAAATGTTGGTACTATGAAAATTAAGATTAAAAAATTAAAATTAAAAAGAAAAAAACAGGGAAAGGGGGCTAGAGCGATAGCACAGCGGGTAGGGCATTTGCCTTGCATGCAGCCAACTCGTGTTTGATTCCCAGCATCCCATATGGTCCCCTGAGATCGCCAGGAGTAATTCCTGAGTGCAGAGCCAAGAGTGACTCCTGTGCATCACCAGGTATGACCCAAAAAGAAAAAAAAATACAGGAAAGGAGAGAAAGGAGGGTGTCACCACCCAAAATAGGAAAATCATATCAAGGCAACAACATAGGACTCCTTTACTTGCAAATGAGCTGGGCCTTAGTTTCTCAGAGGGGAGAGTCTGTATGATTCTCTGTGACTGGAGCGGCAGCTAGCAAAGAACCATGGACAGAGCCATCAAGGGACCAGAGAGATGGCTCAGTGGGATGAGCACATGCTGTGCATGGGGGAGACCTGGATTTGATCCCCAGCACCTTAGGGCCCACCCAGAACTTTCTGGAGCAGCCCCTGCACCAGATAGGCCCACCTTCCAGTGAAAGGAAGCATAGCCCTTGTCTGGAAGTCTTAACACATGTACTGGCGTGTACATGGCATGTTCATGTCCTGAGACCAGGAGTCCATACCCTGGTAGGTGACAGAGAACAAAGGCTGGAAGTACAAAGGAACATTGGGTCCTATGGAGGTCATGGGAAAGCTGAGAGTCTGGAGATTGGATAAGGTAAGATTAAAAACCGCCAGGAACTCCAAAGGAGGCCTAACAAGGGACAGGACAGCTTGATCAAACTGTTATTTGGTCAGTTAATGTCTAAACAAATGAAAGCTATGGACCACAAATACCTTCACATTATTTGTCACTAAGGAAATAGGAGACCAAAAACAAACTCATAGAATAAAACCAGATCTTTGCATTAACTACACCGAGGTGAAAATAAAGCAATTACATTGTCCGGTTTCTCTGCTTTTGTTAGGAAGTCTTTTGTGGCAAATCATACATTCAATGACCCCTGAACTTCTCCCTAGTCCCAAGATCCTAGGATCCTGTCCTATTTCTTTTTTTATTTTTAAGTAAAAAAAAATATTTTTGGGTTTGGAATAATACCACTCAGTATCTACTCCCATGTCTGTGCTCAGGGGGTGGTTCTTAGGAAACCGTTCCATACCAGAAACCATCCCATGGGCCCCAGGATATACAGCTTGCACTCAGCCCTTCATGCAATCACTGCCTTGTTTTGTGTAAGCAGTTGTGTTCTGTGTGTAAGGCATGTGCTGAAGAAAGAGAAGACTTCAATTTGATAGGTATCTTGAGCTGGAGAGATAGTACAGCAGGTAAAGTGCTTGCCTCGTTGACCCTAGCTGGTCCTGGTTCAATCCCTGGCAGACACTATGGTCCCTAAGCACAGAACCAGAAATAAGCTCTGAGTACAGTTGGTTATCCCCCCTTCCCCCCCACACACCAAGTTTATTAAAAATTTTACATATTTTTGTTGAAGCAAGAAAGTTTTTATTGAAACTTGTTTAGAAAGACGTGAGGGTAAAGAACAGAAGTACACATTCGAGAGAGAACACGGGGAGTCTCAGAGTGGAAATAAGCAAGCAAAGATACAGAGAGATGAGCAAGTAAGAAATGTGTTCAACAATCTTTACACTGTTTTCTATATGAACACTTTTTTGTAAGCATGTTCAGCAGTTTCTTCATAACTGACAATACAAAATATATTCCTTTTTATTTTTTCTTTTTGGGTCACACCCAGCGATGCACAGGGGTTACTCCTGGCTCTGCACCCAGGAATTACCCCTCATGGTGCTCGGGGGACCATATGGGATGCTGGGAATCGAATCCGAGTCAACCACGTGCAAGGCAAATGCCCTACCTACTGTGCTATTGCTCCAGCCCCCAAAATATCACTGTCACTGTCACTGTCACTGTCCTCCCGTTGTTCATCGATTTTCTCGAGCGGGCCCAGTAATGTCTCCATTGGAGACTTCGTCGTTACTGTGTTTGGCATATCAGTATGACACGGGTAGCTTGCCAGGCTTTGCCATGCTGGCAAGATACTCTTGGTAGCTGGCCGGGCTCTCCGAAAGGGGCGGAAGAATCAAACTAGGTTCGGCCGTGTTGGCTGCATGCAAGGCAAATGCCCTACCTGCTGTGCTATCGCTCCAGCCCCCAAAATATATTCTTTCACTTGTGTTTTGGGACAGGGCTTGGGGTTTGACATAGAAACATCCCAAATTTTGGTGGTGGGAAGATATAATAGTGGCGGAATTGGTGTTTGAATATTGAATGTAATCAAATATTGTGGAGTTAACTTATAAAATAAAATTTAAAAAAATTTAAAAAATAAAAAGAAAAGATATATGTTCAAGGGTGGAAGTGGCCTTAAAGAGCAAGCCGGTTTTTTAAAACTTTAATTGATGTCCACTTGCCATTAATCACTGCTAAAGACCATATAGCGATGGGGGTGGGGTGGGGATTGCTTTTATTAGCAAAAGTAAAGAACAGCAGTCTGAGCAGCAGCAGCCTCCTGTACCAAGTTTGTGCCACAGGAACCTGAGCCCCATTGGCTACAGCTCCTTGGAACAAACTAAGCACCTGACTCCACAGCCATCACCTACTCACAGTTCACAAGTATAGGGAATGGCCTAGTGCAAGAAATACTGTCTGAACAATCATGGTGATAGTTCAACAGATTCTTGCTTCTTTTCTTCTTTTTGGAGCAGGGGCCCAGAAGTGCTCAGGCCACTTGGGCTAAACCCTGTGATCTCGGGAAGCCACACCGTGCCAAGATTGAACCTGGGGTCTCACACATTTAAGGCTGTGGCCCTTTGAGTGCTCTTCCTGACTCCCGATGCTCTTTTCCAGAATTTAGGTAGGAAATAAATATGGGGTGAACTTGGTTCCTAGGCTAAGAAACTGTCCCAGGTTGGAGAAATCTGAGAAGACATAACTGAGACAGTGCCATATCGTTCTGGGATAGAACAAAGACGTGAGTGGGAAACTTCATCAGATATAAAAGTTAGTTAAAGGTTTAGGATACTGAGCGATAGTACAAGGGTTAAGGCACATCCTTTGCATGCAGCCAACCGAGTTCAATCTCTGGCACTGCAGAGAGAGCCTCCTGAGCACCATCAGGAATAGTCTCCGAGCACAGAGCCCTGAGGACCACTGAGTATGTACTCCCACCCCCCCCACACACACACACACACAAAGAGGGATTTGGGAGGTCTTTTTTTGGTTTTGAGCCACACCCAGTGGTGCTCAGGACTTGCTCTCAGCTCTGCGCTCAGGGGTCACTCCTGGAGGTGCTTGGGTAACCTTGAAATATTGGGGATCGAACCCAGGTCAGCAGCGTGCAAGGCTGTGCTATCACTCTGGCCCCAAACAAGAGGGTTTTTTAAATTCTTTTTCTCCTAAGGTCTTTGTTTTTGTTTGTTTTGTTGTGGGGGATACCCCCTGCAGTTCAGGGAGTGGGTGAAGGAGCTCCCAGGGATGCCAGGGATGGACCCCACAGCCCACACACGCAGGGCAAGTGCTCTTACCTTCCCCATCCAAAACTCAATTCTGGGTTGTTCTGATTATAGTGCCAGGGGGAATCGGTCTTCCCCATGGTAACCGAGGCTGCTGCTCTCTCCATGGGGAGATCCTGCTCTGCTTTGTGCATCCTTCCAGACCTGCCCTGTCTTCTCTTCTCCTTGGCAATGATCCCATAAGCCATTTCCTACCTGTAGTAGAGCCTTTCCTCCTTAAGCTGGCTAGAGTGGATTCTCTTATCTGAATCTGATCTCTCAGATGGATGCCACTGTGCTCCCAGCACTTTGCTATGCCTTTGGGGACATGGGGACCTTCAGCTGCCTATGAGTGTGAGGCTGCAGACAGGATCCCCAGGTGCACAGGATCCCCAGGTGTGAGCTCCGAAACCTCAGGGTGCTGAGAACAGAGTCATGGGGATGGTGAGATCTGTGCAGGAGGTCAATTGAGGGACAAGGAGAATAGGACAGCCCATGCCGGCAAAGTCACAAAAATCGAGTAGCTGAGTCTGCCGCTGGAGAGTTTTATGGTTTGAGGACTACACCCTGTGAGAGCCTGAGAGGCAACAACATGAGAGAGGAGACAGGTGGGCTGCAGGGGCAAGTCAGAGAAAAACCTCAGGAATAATCTGGTGTTCTGCATTTTACTTTCAAGGAACCCTAACAGACATGTATTTTGGGCCACATCCAGTGGTGCTCGGGGCTGACTCCTGGCTCTGTGCTCAGGGATCACTGCTGGGGAGGCCCAGAGGACTACATGGGATGCTAGGGATCAAACCTGGGTCACCCACATGAAAGGCAAGTGACCTGTCCCTGAAATATCTCTCCATCTCAAGAATATTTTTTTTTCTTGCTCCCCTCCCCCAGGTCAAGAACTTTTTTTGGAGGGGTCACACCCAGCGATGCACAGGGGTTACTCCTGGCTCTGCACTCAGGATTTACCCCTGGCGGTGCTCAGGGGTATGCTTGGAATCGAACCCAGGTTGTCCACATGCAAGGTAAACACCCTACCCACTGTGCTATTGCTCCAGCCCCAGGTCAAGAACTTTTTTAAAAGATGTTTGTGGGGCTGGAGCAATAGTACAGGTAGAGTGTTCGCTTTGCACTTGACTGACTCAGATTTGATTCTGACACCTCATATCATCAACCCCTGTATCCTGCCAGGAGTGATCCCTGAGTGCAGAGCCAGGAGTAAGCACTGAGCACCTCCAGGTGTGACTCAAAAAACAAACCAAATCAAATTTTTAAATAAAAAATAAAAAGGTGCTTGTGAACCTCTGTGGGCTGAGAATGTGCTTTCCATGCTAGAGGTCTGGATTCCATCCTGGACACTATATGGACCCCTGAGCACCAGCAGGAGTGACCACGGGGTAACACCAAGTATGGCCCCACCAAACAAGCAAAAAATATACTTGTGATCTTTCTGATACCTACTTAGATGGTAACCTAAGGAATGTTTGTTCATTCAACAAATACTTGTTAATTTCTTCCCTGGCAGGCCTGGACAAGGGGTGGGGCAGGAGTTTAGCTGGGGTGACTCAGGCCCATTGTCACGAAGCATGAGGGTTGCTGAGGGGACAAAGGTGGAGTCAATACAGAAGTGTCAGTGCTATGTAGGAGATAGATGGGCAGGGGAGCCCCAGAGCCTGGGGCTATGTATGGACTCTCACAGGATTGAGAATGTTGACTGCAGTGGCTGGAGCAATAGCACAGCATGTAGGATATTTGCCTTGCACACGGCTGACCCAGGTTTGATTCCCAGCAGCCTGGGTCCATGCTCTGCAGAGGGCCTGGCACTGCTCTGAGCACCACCAGGAGTAATTCCTGGGTGCATGAGCCAGGAGTAACCCCTGTGCATTGCCGGGTGTAACCTAAAAAGCAAAAACAAACAAACAAAAAAAGAAAGTGTTGACAGCAACCTGAAGGCTGGGCAGGATGTGCTGGGCCCTGGGCGCGGGGAGGGGAACCCCAGGTAGAAGATGGCATCATATCAGAAAAAACTGGGGACACCACTCCCGATAAGTTGGCATGTGGGAACTGCGCCCTCAAAACCCCGGAGGCAGTGACAGGCGCCTGGAGAAAGCAGTGGGCCTCATCAGATCTGCGGAGTCACCCCCATGCCCCCATACTGGTCTTTCTCCCAAGACAAAGGGGGCGTTGTATGTGGTTTGGGAGCCACACCTGTTGGTGTTGGGGGAGGTTCCCAGAAGCACTGCGGCACCATTCCATCTGGGGAGCAGTGCCAGGCCCTCTGTAGAGCATGGACCCAGACTGCTATCTCTCTGCACCCCTTCTCCCGGACCTTTTATATTGCTCCAGTTTGAGGGCCACACCCAGTGATGCTCAGGGCTGACTCCTGGCTCTGTGCTCAGGGATGACAACTGGCAGGGCTCAGGGAACCATATGGGGTATTCAGGGATCGAACCCAGGTTTGCCCTCATGCAAGGCAAGCACCTTACGCACTGTACTATCTCTCTGATTCCTTAGAAATCAATGTTTTTGTTTGTTTTGGGTTTTAGACCACACACAAGTATGCTCAGAACTTACTCCTAGTGCTGCCCAGGGGCCACTCCTGGAAAGGACTCAGGAGACCATATATGGTGCCAGAAACCCAACTCGAGGTGGGAACATGCAAGGTGAGCACTCTACCATTTACAGTATTTCTCCAGCCCAGAAATTGGTTTTATTTTTATTTTACTTTTTGCTTGTTAGGTTATACCCAGAGATGCACAGGGGTTACTCCTGGAAGTGCTTGGAGGACCATATGGGATGCTGGGAATCGAACCTGGGTCGGCCTCATGCAAGGCAAATGCCTTACCCACTGTGCTATCTCTCCAGCCCAGAAATTGGTTTTATTGAGGTACAAATTAAATATGACCAAATCTCCCCATGCTGAGTACATAGTTTAATAAGCCAGACAAACTACCATCACAATCAGGATTGTCATTTTTCCATCAGACTGACCTTCCCTCTCCTCCCCACCCTCCCCTCCAAGCAAGCTGTCTTTTCTCTTTTCCCAGAAGATCATTCTGCCAGTTGTAGGATTCCAGTAGAGTGAAGGTCACTGTCACTGTCACTGTCCTCCCGTTGTTCATGAGTTTGCTCGAGTGGGCCCAGTAACGTCTCCAGTGTGAGACTTTGTTGTTACTGTGTTTGGCATATCAAATACGTCATGGGTAGCATGCCAGGCTTTGCCAGGTGGGCAAGATACTCTCGGTAGCTTGCCGGGCTCTCCGAGAGGGGAGGAGGAATCGAACCCTGGTCGGCTGGGCTGGCTGTGCGCAAGGCAAACACCCTACCGCTGTGCTATTGCTCCAGCCCAGAGTGAGGGTGGCGGAGGTAAATGTGGAGAAGATCCTGAAGGAGCAAAATAGAAGGCAGGAAGCCAAAAACAGCCTGTGCACAACCCAGCTGAGGGGTGTGGTGATGGCAGAGCACCAGAATTAGACGAGACACAAGGTGACAAAAATGATTGGAAAGTGGGGGCTGGAGAGATAGTACAGCGGGTAGGGCATTTGCCTTGCATGCGGCCGACCCAGGTTCGATTCCCGGCATCCCATAAGGTCCCCTGAGCACCACCAGAAGTAATTCCTGAGTGCAGAGCCAGGAGTAATCCCTGTGCTTCATGGGGTGTGACTGAAAAAAGAAAAAAAAAAGACTGGAAAGAGGGAGTGGAGTGATGGTACAGCAGGGAGGGCATTTACCTTGCATGTGGCCGACCCAGGTTTGATCCCCGGAATCCCATATGCCCTCATACCAGGCTGCCAGGAGTGATCCCTGAAAATAGAGCCAAGAATAAACCTTGAGCACTACTGGGTGTGGCCCAAAAACAAACCCCAGAAATAGGCCCAATCTGGGAATTCCTCAGAACTGTCTCCAGGCTACCCCCACCTCTCCCAGGCTGCAAAATTTTCTGGGCAAGTTCACCAGACCTTTGATTTTAAAATTCCTCCCCAGGAAGAGGAAGGAGTGGGTTTCTAGTGTGCTATTTGCATGTTATTCAACAACTTGTCGTCATAGACACTTCCTGCCGTGGCAGTAAGTTCCCACCTAAGTGGGAAACACGTAACTTTTATCTCCACTAGGCAGTGCTCCAGTGGAGCACAATTAGGCATGCCCAGAGCCACACCCATGTAGACCAACACCCTGGCACCAACCAGCACCCACATGCAGGGTAGCAGCCCTGAGCAGCACTAACGGCACAGATCATGAGGCCAAAGTGGTATTTTCAGGCAACAGACTAGGAAATTGTCCTGGAATGGATGAGTGCTTTGAATCCCTTTTTTGAGAACTTAATCCTACCACCATCACCACCATGCTCTCTTGGAGAGCCAGTCATTGTCTTATGCTGCATTCCTGGACTCAGGTGTTGGCTTATTGTGGGTGGGCTCTTGTGAATTTGTTTACTAACAACCTAAGAACCTGGGCTCCAGGATCACAGGCCCTTCAGGATCTGAATTCCCCCACCAAACCAGAACTTCTTAGATGGAGAACACCTGTCCTTGCAAATCTCTGTTTAAAGACTAGCTCCTTTTCTGTCTCATTCACTTTTTAGAGGGTTCTTTGTCTCCCTCTAGAAGCTTTTGGAAAAACAACAAGTGTCAGGTGATGAATCGATCACTAGATGAGAGGTGGAAATGTACCTCCAGAATCAACTAGAGGGCACAGCGGGTAGGGCATTTGCCTTGCACGTGGTCGACCCAGGTTCAATTCCCAGCATCCCATATGGTCCCCAGAGCACCGCCAGGAGTAATTCCTGAGTGCATGAGCCAGGAGGAACCCCTGAGCATCGCTGGGTGTGACCCAAAAAGGAAAAAACAACAACAACAACAGAATCAGCTAGACTGGAAGCAATGGTGTAGAATGAGTGAACTAACATACTTAAGCAGTGGTTGCCCTGCCAGGCCAGGATGCTGCCCTCTGCTCAGAAGCCCTTGTTTGCTGAGCTGCTATGTGGAGGACATGAGGACTCTACTCTAGGTGGTTTGCTTGCTGCCTCGAGGCAAGCCAGCCAAACTCTAGGTGAAATTGCAGCAAGACCAGCCAACCATTTCCTGGATGACAATCCCCCAAGGTCTTGTGTAGTCATATTTGGGCCTTGTCTGAGTTCTGGCTGCTGGATGGTTCTAGAAAGAACTGCAGGAGCAGAGGTGGGAAGCTGTGCTCCAGGTCATCTGTGGAAGTAGATGTAATTCTTTGAAAGCTCATTTGCAGTCCTTTAATCATGATGCAGAAGGAAATGAAAGTTTTTATTGGTTGATTTCACCCCAATTTGCTCTCTTTTTACACAAACTCTGTTACTTTCTATTGTTTTCTTAGCATATTCAGCCTGAGCAGGGAGGTAGAATGACAAAAGGTAATGGACCATGTGATGGTGGGCACTGATCCCAGGCCTACAGCATGCAAAGCCAGTACTCAATCCATCGAGCCATCTCTCTTTCCACTCTTGTCTCTAAGGAATAAAGTCACGGTCATGGTCTTCCCATTGTTCATCGATTTGCTCGAGCGGGCCCAGTAACGTCTCCATCATGAGACTTGTTGTTACTGTGTTTG
>JAOXYA010015435.1:0-13768 GCA_028565675.1 Sorex palustris | reverse complement strand
TTCCTCCCTCTCTCCCTTCCTTCCTTCCTTCCTTCCTTCCTTCCTTCCTTCCTTCCTTCCTTCCTTCCTTCCCCAGGGCATCACACATGTAAGGCAAGCACTTTACTACTGAGCTACAATCCCAGCCCCTACCTTTACTTTTAAAACTTTACCCTCTAGACCCTGGTTCTGGGTGAATCTTTTCTGCAAAGAAGCTTCCCTTCTAATCTCCTCCATCCCTGTGTCCTTGCCAGAGGAGTGGAGACGATGCTGTGGTGTTCAAGAGTTGAGGAGTCATTAGTTACTTGCTAACTTGCATGTGGCTGTTTCTCACCCCCAGATACTTCAGAAGATTCATCAACATCATTCTGCAATTCATCCCTGAGATGATCTTTATCCTGTGCCTGTTTGGGTACCTGGTCTTCATGATCATTTTCAAGTGGTGTCACTACGATGTCCACAAGTCCCAGCATGCCCCCAGCATCCTCATCCACTTCATCAACATGTTTCTGTTCAACTATAATGACCCTTCCAATGCACCCCTCTATGGCCATCAGGTGTGTATGGATTGGTTTTCTCCCTTTATGCCTTTGCTTATGTTAACCTCTTGTACTTGGGTAGTGTCCAGAGTAAGTAATTGCAAGAATGAAACAGCTTAGCACCTGGTCAGCGGTGTAAAGTCCTTTAAATTCCAGAAAGTTCTGGGTCAGAGAGAGTACAGTAGGTAGGGCATTTGCTTCGTACACCCACGTTCTATCCCTGGTATCCCATATGGTCCCCTGAGCCTGTCAGGAGTGATTTCTGAGTGCAGAGCCAGGAGTCAGCCCTGAGTACTAGGTGTGACCCCCCCCCCAAACATAAATAAATCAAATTAAATAAAAAAATTAAAGCATGTATTTGTACACTTCTACTTTTGTACTTTCATAGCTCAAGATTAAATTCAAGATTAAATTGCCCTGTGAGGGCCAGAGAGATAGTACAGTGAGTAGGGCACTTGCCTTGCATGTGGCCAACTGGAGTTTGATCCTCAGTACAATATCCTATATATTCCCCTCAAACCCACCAGAAGTGATTCCTGAGAGCAGAGCTAGGAGTAAACCTCCTGAACATCACTGAGTGTGGCTCAGAAGCCAAACAGATTTTTAAAATTTAAAAGTGAATTAGCACAAAAGGCTCGACCTTTAACAACATGTTAGTGATCTCTTATAGAAGGGCTTAATGGCCTCTGGGTGAAATATAACAATCTTCACACTCTTTCCTTCAAGGATATATTTTTTGTAGTATTTTCAGCAGTTTTTCATAACAAACAATCTGCATGGTCACTATAGCACTGTCATCCTGTTGTTCATCTTGTTCATCGATTTGCTCGAGCAGGCACCAGTAACGTCTCCATTGTGAGACTTGTTGTTACTGTTTTTTGTCATGGGCTGGAGCGATAGCACAGCGGGTAGGGCATTTGTCTTGCACACAGCCACATGGCCAACCCAAGTTCGATTCCTCCACCCCTCTTGGAGAGCCCGGCAAGCTACCAAGAGTATCTTGCCCACACGGCAAAGCCCATGATGTATTCGATATGCCAAACACAGTAACAACAAAGTCTCACAATAGAGAAATTACTGGGCCCACTCGAGAAAATCAATGAACAACGGGAGGAGAGTGAGTGACAGTGACAGTTTTTGGCATATGGAATATGCCACGGGTAGCTTGCCAGGCTCTGCCGTGTGGGTAGGATAATCTCAGTAGCTTGCCGAGCTCTCCAAGAGGGATGGGGGAATCGAACCCGAGTTGGCCACGTGCAAGTCAAACACCCTATCTGCTGTGCTATCACTCCAGCGATATTTTTTATATTGTTATAACAAACAATATAAATATATTATATCAGTTCTTTTTTGAGGTAGGGATTGGGGTTTGGGATGGAAACACCTGAAATACGGTGGTGGGAAGGTGTCATGGTTGTGGGATTGGTGTTTGAATATTAAATATAATCAAATTATAAACTACTTTATAAAATAAAAAATTAAAAAAAATAAAAGTGAATTAAAAATAATTTGCCGCATGACTGCAATCTGGAGTGATAGCACAGCGGGTAGGGCGTTTGCCTTGCATGCCGCTGACCTGGGTTCGATTCTTCCATCCCTCTCGGAGAGCCTGGCAAGCTACCGAGAGTATCCTGCCCACACGACAGAGCCTGGCAAGCTCCCTGTGGTGTATTCGATATGCCAAGAACAGTAACAACGAGTCTCACAATGGAGATGTTACTGGTGCCCGCTCGAGCAAATCGATGAACAAGATGAACAATGGGAGGACAGTGCTACAGTGCTTCAGTGCCACATCACTGCAGCTAGGGGAACTGGAATTTAAACCCTGGCAGGAATGGGACAGTCAGGAAGCAGGGCCAGAGGGGGAGAAAAGGGGTGGGGAAAAGTGAATGAGTTGTGTCATACCCCAGACCCTGGACCTGCTGCCAGAGATCAGTTGGGAGGAGGCAGCAGCTGAGGCAGCCCTGGGGTCAAGCGTGAGGCCGGGAGAGCAGCAAGCCCTGGAGTTGTGGGCCGAGGGAGGTTAGTGTGCGCTAGGAGCAATAGCACAGTGGATAGGGAGTTTGCCTTGCATGTGGCTGACCCTGGTTCGATTCCCAGCATCCCACATCGTCCCCTGAGCACCACCAGGAGTAATTCCTGAGTGCATGAGCCAGGAGTAACCCCTGTGCATCACTGGGTGTGATCCAAAAAGCAGAAAAAAAAATTCAGAGTTGGGTTAGGGACTAAGCACTGTATTCTATTATTTTTATTGTTATTACTATATTATTATTATTATTAGGTGTTTATTATTATGACTGTGTGTTTTTGTTCAGCTTTTGGGCACGTGTCAGTGAGACCTACAGAGTTTGTCTTTCTGTGACTTATTTCGCCAACACCACGTCTTCAAGTTCCCTTCATGTTGTCACTCATGGCAGGATGCTCTCACATCCTCAATAGTTTGGTTCTTGAGTCCTCATGAGTGTACTTTCAGTTTTTAAAAACTTAATTTAATTATTTAGGGCTGGAGCAATAGCACAGCGGTAGGGCGTTTGCCTTGCGTGTAACCAGCCCTGCCAAGCCGGGTTTGATTCCTCCGCCCCTCTCGGAGAGCCCGGCAAGCTACTGAGAGTATCTCATCTGCACGGCAAAGCCTGGCAAGCTCCCAGTGACGTATCAGATATGCCAAACACAGTAACAAGTCTCACAATGTTACTGGGCCCGATCGAGCAAATTGATGAACAATGGGAGGACAGTGACAGTGACAGTGACAGATTTTGGTTTGGGGACCATATCTGATGATGTTCAGGGCTTACTCCTGGCTTTATACTCACGAATTACTCCTGGTGGTACTAGGGGGACCATAGGGAGCCCGGGGATTGAACCCAAGTCAGCCGCATGCTGTACTATTCCTCCAGCAATCACCATGAGAGTTCTTCTGTGCAGAAACAGCACTAACAATAGAAAACAATACAGGATTCTCATAAAGAATCATATCAGAGAAGATAGAAACCTCTGGATACTTTTTGTTACACATCAGTATCTCCTTAATGGTTCATTCACTTACTTATTCCTGGTGTTTAAATGAAAGTTAAACTTTTTTGGATCTCCCGACAAGTTGTCTCTTTGTCTCTTTTAGACAAGGGACTCAGATTCACCACCTCCTGTCATAAAGACTGAAGTTTTCACCTGGTCTGAAGTAGGCTGGAGCGATAGCACAGCGGTAGGGCGTTTGCCTTGCACACTAGCCAACATGGCCGACCAGAGTTCTATTCCTCCGCCCCTCTCGGAGAGCCCGACAAGCTACCGAGAGTATCTCGCCCACACAGCAGAGCCTGGCAAGCTACCCATGATGTATTTGATATGCCAAGCACAGTAACAACGAAGTCTCCAATGGAGATGTTACTGGGCCCACTTGAACAAATCGATGAACAACTGAAGTAGGCACTGCACCTTGCACAATGAGTAGCTTTTCCAGCCCTTTCCATTCAGAATCATTATGGGCTTGGCTGGCTTCCTCGTGAAACCTTTTCTTTCTGAATATGAAGATTAATGACCTTGATACGGTTTGATGCTTCCATAACCTCATTTTGGGGTCCTGCAGCTGGAGGTGACAAAGCAAGAGCTTCTTCCCCGCATGACTTCCCCCACTGACTCGGTATAGCGGGATGGAGTACAGCAGCCATGTATTAAATGACTTTGCGCTCTCTGGGAGGGAAAACCTGGGTCACCAGAGACAGTGGTGAAAGCAGAAGCTCGT
This sequence comes from Sorex palustris, assembly GCA_028565675.1. Classification (NCBI taxonomy): domain Eukaryota; kingdom Metazoa; phylum Chordata; class Mammalia; order Eulipotyphla; family Soricidae; genus Sorex; species Sorex palustris. The sequence goes on along the minus strand of JAOXYA010015435.1, from coordinate 9,511 downwards.
CTCACCGAACCGAGACTGAGTCCCATCTCTTGGGCAGGCAATGCCAGGAGGATGAAGATTTTATTCATTTATTTATTTATCTTTTTCTTTCTTTTGTTTTTGTTTTTGTTTTGTTTTTGGGTCATTCCCGGTGATGCTCAGGGGTTATTCCTGGCTCTGCGCTTAGGAATTACTCCTGGTGCTCAGGGGACCATATGGGATGCTGGGATCCAAACCCGGGTCGACCTCGTGCAAGGCAAATGCCCTACCCTCTGTGTTATCACCCCAGCCCCCATCTTTTCCTTATTTTAAAAACAAAATTTTTAATGAATCACTGTGAAATACAGTTACAGATTTACAAACTTCCATGATTACATTTCAGTCATACAATGATTGAGTACCCATCCATCCACCAGTGCCCATTCTTCATAACTAATGTTCCCAGTATCCCTCCCACTCTCCCCCCCATCCTCCCCCCTACCCTCTGCCTCTGTGGCAGCACCTTCCCTTTTACTCTCACTCTCCTTTTGGGTGTTATGGTTTGCAATATGGGTACTGAGTGGCCATCATGTTTCATCCATAGACTATTTTCAGCACACATCTCCTATCTTGAGTGGGCCCTCTCATTTACTCCCCTCATTTACTTGGTGGTCCCTTCTCTATCTCAGCTGCCTTTTCCCCTAGTGTGTGAGGCCAGCTTTCAAGCTGTGGAATAATCTTCCTGGTCCTTATCTCTACTATCCTTGGGTGTTAGTCTCCCATTCTGTGACTTTATATTCCACAAATGAGTGCAGTCATTCTATGTCTGTCCCTCTCTCTGACTCATTTCACTTAGCATCTTCTCCATATTGGAGGATGGAGATTTTAGCCTGATAATACTGTGACCAGGAAAAATCTAGGTGCAGGTGGTTTGAGAAGTAAGTGTGAAGACAGGAGACACTTTCTCATGCCTCCTTTCCAATAGCTCTGACCAAGCTTTCCTGGTTCTTTTAATGAGAGTAGTTCTGGGTCACTTGTCTAAAAGGGTAACCCAGGTGCCTCTAAAGAGAGGGTGGGGCATGTGACGAGGGGGAAGAGAAAGGTTAAAGGGATGATATAATGAGATGCCTCCTGGATTTTGAAAGTCTTAAAGACCATAGAGGCCTCATTTCAAAAGAAATGTGTCAGTGTTTAAAGTGTAGAGGAAACATTTGTTTTACCTCTGTAAGCCTTATCTATTTCATGTAACCCCCAAAATATATTAGTTCAGAATTTTATAAAAAGTCTTACTAATAACAGGTAAGACATGATCGTTACCACAATGAGATCCAAGCATAAAATTTAATGCAATATATTTTAGACTCCAGAGTTGAAAACTTATGTAAGTGAGAATAGGTATTTTATTATATTGTAGTAAAGGGTTTTAATTCCCTTATTTACATAGGTTAAAATCATATAGCAATCACAAATTTGCTTTTACTGATTTATTTTCTGATCATTCTATTTGCCATTTCTTTAAGTTTTATTTTTTTAATTTTTAATTTTTTTTTTGGCTTTTTGGGTCACACCCGGCAATGCTCAGGTGTTACTCCTGGCTCATGCACTCAGGAATTACTCCTGGCGGTGGTCGGGGGACCATATGGGATGCTGAGAATTGAACCCGGGTCAGCCATGTTGACTGCGTGTAAGGCAAACGCCCTACCCGCTGTGCTGTTGCTCCAGCCCCCATTTCTTTAAGTTTTATTTGGAGTAGCAACACAAAGTAAACTTGTTATGTGATTAAGGGGGCAGGTTGGGGTTAGGAGGGAAACTGGGGACATTGGTGGAGGGAAGGTCACACTGGTGGTGTTGGAACACTCAATGACTGATATAGCTGTATTATGAACAATGTTTTAATCACAATGCTTTAATAAAAATTAAAAAAATTAAAGCCATTGTGTGTGTGTGTGTGTGCGCGCGCGCGCATGTGTGCATGCATACAGGCAAAAGAGAGCTAGAAAGAGACAAGGAGAGAGACAGAGGGAGAGAGAGGAAGAGAGAGAGCTAAAGAGAGAGAGAGAGAGAGAGAGAGAGAGAGAGAGAGAGAGAGCTAGAGAGATACCTGGGAATAGACACCTGTGAGGCCAGTCACCTGCAGGAAAGCCTAGGAAGCTGAGATTGTGAGGAACTTGGTTTTTTTTTTGTTTTTGTTTTTTTTTTTTTTTGCTTCCAGAGATGCTCAGGAGTTACTCCTGGTACTGCACTCAGGAGTCAGGAATTACTCCTGGTGGTGCTCGGGGGATCATATGGGATGCTGGGAATCGAACCCGGGTCGGCTGTGTGCAAGACAAACACCCTACCCGCTGTGCTATCACTTCAGCCACAGGAATTTGTTTTTAAGAGAGAGCAAGAGAGCTCTAATAATGATCTAGAATTGGAGATACACTGATGGAGTTGTTGTTTGTGACTTAAAAGTGACCCCAAGGACTTTAGGTTACTACAGAGTGGCCAGCTGGGTCATGGGTACTGCCCTTTTCATCTAGGGTTCAGGCAAGGCGGGGAGAGGCCAAACTGAGACCGAGTCAAAGGGAAGGGGACAGATCCAGCTGCCTTTATGCCATGTCTCAGGAATGCTTCCAGTTCAAATGGCTGTGGTCTGGGGCATCGTGAGGGGCTACTTAGAGAGAAAGTGATCAAGAAAGTGAGTCTTCTCTGTGTTGGACGTGGGTCTGGCATTCCCATCAGTCAGAATATTCAAATTGTGACGCTGAATCGGCTCTCTGGGATGTGTTGGATTTTACTATAGAGTTGAGTCAAAAGGACCCACAGTGATCATTTTTACACATAAAGAAGCAGGGCGTAGGTCCCGACTAACAGCATCTTACCCTTTTGGTCTTGCAGCAAGAAGTCCAAAGTTTCTTGGTTGTGATGGCTTTGGTTTCGGTGCCCTGGATGCTTTTGATCAAGCCATTCATTCTCCGAGCCAATCACCGGAAGTCCCAGGTAAAGACTGTTCATTTCTGCTTACTCCTGTCGGTGGGAGTTGGGGATTCCTGTGACAGGAAGTCGAGTGTTTGGAGAGAACACTGAGAACCTTGTAGCTGGTGGGATGTGTGGTTCCCACCCAAGGTACAATTCCCTGAGAAGTGCATGGGAGGAAGTCACAGCCTTTAGAAGGGAAGGAGGGAGTAGAGGAGGGACCCTTATGAAGAGCTGACTGCTTCATAATCTCCCTACCTCGGTCTCCTGGGGAAGTGCTTGGGGGAAATCTAGGACTTCAGTAAGCTGCTCTGAGCCCCCACACATCACAGACTTCGTGTCACAACAGCCCCGTGAGTCAGTCAGCAAATCTGGGCTCCACTTGGTAAGCCCAGTGTGGGCAGTGATTCCCGCCACCCAATTTCTCAGGCAGAGCCATGGAACCTGGGCTGGAGAGAGGAAATGGTTCTTGGCAGGAAAGGAAAGTCCATCCCAAACCTTCCCCAGACATTCCAATTCTGTTGCCTTCTCTCACAGCAAAGAATTTCAGGAGGAGATGGATTTGGAAATAAGTTTATTTGGGAAATGAAGAGAGGGCAAGCGAGAGGGGTTTATGTTCAAGAGAGAGCGGGGAGGGGAGGAAGCCAGTGGAGATGTCGCTGTGTTCCCCAAATGGGGAAATGAGCCCTAAAGTGACAAAGCTTATATTGGACACTGAGAGGTGGACAAAGCACTCAACAGGTAAGAACGTGCACATTTGGAGGGAGAGGTGGACAGACGTGCCATGATAAAGGAAGAGATGCCAGCAGGCACACTTTTTCCTCTGACAGTTTATATACAGTTTCCCCAAATGGTCCCCTTAGGACTGTTGCTAGGTGGTTGCTAAGGGGGAGAGTCTAGGGCCTTTGATGGTCTTCACTGAGTCTTAGAGGTGGCCTCTGTTCCAAGATGCAGCCTCTCCCCCCATCAGGGGGTCCAGCCCTGCTCTGGATGTGGTATTCTGCATCTTGGTGGCTATCCTGGTCTGTTCAGATGAGGCTCTCCAGACAGTATTTTTCCCCAATATTCATTACCAGTCCCCCAGTGTCCCCCATCTCTGCCGACAGCAGCCTGCAGTACCGCAGTGTGTCTCCTTGCCAACAGTTTGATTAGGGAGCTCAGCTACTTCTTAGGTCCTGGCAGCTCTACTAGCCCAGTGCTGCGTCTAGCAGTGGTCAGTCTGTGACTTGCAAGGGTCTAAATGCGCTTTAATTTGTTAAAAGTAAGAGCATTTCCCCCCTAGTTTTCATTTGTTACTGAATATTGTTTTATTATTTTTTAAATTTTTAAAATTTTTTTTCTTTTGGGATCACACCCAGCAATGCTAAGGGATTACTCCTGGCTCTGCACTCAGGAATTACTCCTGCCAGTGCTTGGGGGACCATATGGGATGCTGGGAATTGAACCCAGGTTGGCCGTGTGCAAGGCAAACGCCCTACCCATTGTGTGGGATTTCTAATGGAACTGTGAAACGCAACCTGTCTGCCATCCTGATGACTGGGAACAACTGCTCTGGAGACCAACTCACTCTTTTATGTCTCTGCCTCCCCCCCACACCCACCAACCCCATGACCCTATAAAAACCACATCAGGCTATTATCTAGGAAGTGGAAAAACTGGCAGATCTTACTGACTACCAAGAACTTCTTAGATGCTGTGGGAGATCTATTTCCCAACCCTGCCCCTTTCCCACTCACCCACATAAATGAAATATTACAGGCCTGATGACTAAGTCTTGTTCACTAAAAACAAAACAAAACAAACAAAAAAAAACCTTAAAAGCCTCACACAGGAAACTTTCAACTTATGATGGGCCAACCATTCATCATTCAGAGTTTAATCTCCTCAAAATTCCAGTTCTCAATTTTTGGCCTCTTCACCTTTCCTTTATTTATTTATTTATTTATTTATTTATTTTGCCTTCCTTGTTTCAAAGATTTTGTGTGTATTTGTGTGGGGGGTGTCAACTCCATCAGCCCATTAGCACTCAGGGGTTATTTTTGGCACTGTGCTTAGGGATCACTCATAGTGAGGCTCAGAAGAACATATGTGGTGTCGGGGATTGAACCAGGATTGGCCATGTGCAAGGCAAGTGCCCTGCCCACTGTACTGTCTCTCCAGTTGTTTTGAAGCACCCAGGGCAACTGTTCATTTCATTTAACATTAGACCACAGCAATGCTGAGTCAGATCAATACAATTCAAGTAATACAACACAGTTCAGTCATACAGTTCTTTCTTAGTGAGAGAAAATAGAATTCTATTTTTCAAGTCACAGGAAAGAGAACCCTTGCCTTGGTCACTGTCATGTATTATAACCAACCAAGGAGATGTCAACCACTGTACTAGGACCCCATTCTCAAGTGGAGAAAAGGTCACACAAGCAGAGAAACTCATAAAAATGTGACCAAGCCCAGAAAACATCATTCACTTGATTCTAGGGTCTATGTATATATATATATGTATATATAGAGAGAGAGCGAGAGAGAGAGAGAGACTTTTTTGCTTTTGTTTTACTTTTATTTGGGGGGCACACCTGGCGATACTCAGGGGTTGCTCCTGGCTCTGCACTCAGGAATGACTCCTGGCAGTGCTCAGGGGAACATATGGAATGCTGGGAACCAAACTTAGGCCAGTCACATGCAAAGCAAGTGTCCAACATGCTATACTACCTCTGCAGACCGAGAGACAGACTTTGGTCCAACTTGAAGGATCAGGAGCACTGGGTTGAAGATTGTTTAACAGGAGGGATGATGGAGGAATTCAGGAGGTAGGGACACCAGAAGAAATCTCTGGCAGCTGGCCATAATGGGAAGGGCTGACCAGGACAGAGTTGCGGGGAGGATCTGAAACTCTCATACATCCTGGACAAGGACCTAAAAGGTACCACCACTATTAAAGATAATTTGACATTTTCATAAAAGTGAAACAATCTTTCCTGCTCTAGTTACACCACTGCCAGGTATTTGTCCTCAAGGAATGAAAACTTCAGTCACACCAAAACTTGTATGTGCGTGTTCATAGCACCATCTTGGTCATAGCTCCTGGCAGGAAATAATCCAATTTCCATCAATAGGTGAATGATATACAGTGGTAAAATCTACTACTGAGTCCTACAAACACACACACACACACACACACACACATGTATGCATGCATACACACACACACATGCACATGGAACTACTGATGTATGCAATAACTTGGATGCATTTTAAAATGCTTGTGTTGAGTGAGGAGGCCAAAACTGAAAAAGTATCTAACAAGTGATTCTATTTATGTAATCTTCTTCACCCTATCGGGCAGATAACAGACCACTGTTTCCCTTGGAATGAGGAGAAGAACTATAAATAGGCATAAGGAAACTTTGGGAGTTGAAGGAGCTTGAGCTTAAAGACAGTGATGCCTTTGGGGTATGTTCAGATGCCCAAATGTCCTTAAGTGTCCACCGGTACCAAACTGTACATTTTAAATATGTGCACACCTTTGTTAGTAAACTGAAAATGATTGAAGTGCTTATTGACATGAGTGAATTACACTGGGTATGAGTCATGCCCAATAAAGTGTAACACAGTTGATTCTGACAACTGAATCTCAAAAAGTGGCTGTCCTCACCAGCTTGGTCTTAGAAGGAAGCAATCAATTAGAGATCATTAAAAACTTAGCACACTGATGGGATCCCCTGTGAAGCAAGAAGATGGGTTTATAAGCATTTCTTGTTTTTTTTTTATTTTTTAATGAAACACTGTGAGATATAATTACAGACTTACAGACTTACACTTTCTTGGTTACGTTTCAGTCATATAATGGTTGAGTGTCTGCACCCATCCCTCCACCAGTGCCCGTTTTCCACCACCAATGTTCCCAGTTTCTTTCCCACCACCCCTACCCCATCCCTCAACCCCTGCCTCTGTGGCAGGTGCATCTCTTTCACCCTCTCTCTCCTTTTGGGTGTCATGGTTTGCAATACAGGTACTAAGTGGCCATCATGTTCAGTCTATAGTCTACTTTCAGCAAGCATATCTCATCCCGAGCAAGCCCTCCAAGCATCCTATGCTTGGTTGTCCCTTCTCTATCTCAGATGCCTTTTCCCCCGGCATGTGAGGCCAGTTTCCAAGCCGTGGAGGAATCCTCCTGGTCCTTATCTCTACTATCCTTGGGTGTTAGTCTCCCATTGTGTTGCTTTATATTCCACAAACGAGTGCAGTCATTTTATGTCTGTCCCTCTCTTTCTGACTCATTTCACTTAACATGATACTCTCCATGTCGATCCACTTATATGGGAAGCATTTCTTGAATCACCAGAGAACCGGGAGGTTTCTGCCCAACAATGATGCATTTCTTACCTTTGGATATGGGATGTCCAAGGTCAAGTCTGTTCCCTAGGTCCCAGGAAACCCTCTTCTCAGCTTGTGGAAGCTCTAGAGGGGTCTATTTTATAAGGGCACTATTCTCTTTGATGAGAACCTCTTTATGACCAAACCACTTCTTTTAGGGAATAGTTGTTCGAGTCACCCCCAGAGGTACTCAGGTCTTATTCCTGGATCTCTGCTCAGGGACCACTCCGAGGGCTGCTGCTGGGGTGGGGGCCTTAGCCAGTGCCATATACTGAACCTGGCCCAGCCTGCGGGGCAAGCACCTTACCCTTGTATCATCTCTCTGGCTCTAAACCCTTCTAAAGGCCCCACCTCCTCCTACTGCAATCTTGGGGGTAGGATTCAACAGGTTAACGTGCCTTAAAGCGGTTCTGAAATGTGGAGGTGGCTGTGAGATGTGGGTTGCCCTATATTCAAGGGCACCTGGGCCCTGAACTTCTCTTGGAGGTTCAGGGAGGAGATGACATGGGCACATCTGGCAAATCTCTAGGCAGAAGAAGGGGTGAGGAGAGCAAGGTTGGGGGGAAGGAGTGCATGGAAGAGGATAGAGGAGAATTTTGGGGAGAAGCATAAGTGTGATCAAAGTAGAAAAAAATCTGGGCTGAAAGGGCCAGATCGAACGGCTACTTATTGTGGAAGTCCTTGTCCATGGCAATCTGGAAAAGGCAAAATTATGGAGGCAAAGTGGTACCAGGAGGTCAAAGGGTGCAAGAAATATGGGTTGAATTCTGGGGACAGTGACAATATTCTGAATGACTCCACGAAGTAGAGACTAGACACTAAACCCAAGTCCATACCCATACAATGGACCATTCCAAGAGTCATCCCTAATGAAATCTAGGAAGGTTGGAGGACAACAGTGTGTCCATGCAGAAACACCCATTGTATCAAATGAATCCATCTCATGTAGGATATTGATTTATTGATGGAGTGGGGGAATATACATGATGAAGGCCAAGAGCCTGTGGGAAACTCTCTGGACTTTTCGCTCAGTTTTGTTGTGGATATAAAACTACCCTTAAAAAATAAGTCTATTAAAAAGTTTTATGGCAGAAGAGACTATTTCTGCACTGAGCTGGCAATGAGACGACAATAATTAACTCACTAGGCTCTGTTCTAAATGGAAGGCTATGCTTAGTATTGTTAGGAGCCCTCCTACCTAAAGGCCAAATTAAGTTCTGTCATTCATCAATCCTATGGGCTGACACCCCATGGCCGATCTTTGAAGGGAAAGCTTAGAAGAAGGTAATCAATTAGAAGTCATTAATGACTTAGCACACTAATGGGGTTCCCTGTGAGGTGCAGAGTTGCTGGGGAGCATTTCTTGATGAGGCATTCATTTCTCTCTATGTTTTTTTTCTTCCCTGATTACAGGGTAAAGGACAACTTTTCTATCAACAACACTTCCCTGATTCATAGGACTTCACTCTTCACACCGGTACAAATAAAATCTAAGAAATTTGGGACAGTGGTTTTCAACTACTGGTCCATGGACCAATGGAGTTCTGCAGAAATTTCATGGTGATCCTGGAAAAGTTACTGACACTGAAATGACTAATTTCACCTGCTGGTCTATGATGAGAGTTCTTACAAATCTGAAAGACTGAACACCAGAGGTTTAGAACGGAGGCTCTGTGACATAGCAGGACAACGACTAAAGCAGCTACAGATTTTGAAACTAACTCACCATTTAAAAAAACATACTGGAATTGGAGGAGACTCCCCATTCCACCTCTCCACTCCCAGCTCCACCCCCGCAAAGTATCCCCATATGAATATTGTGTGTGAAGTTTCTGCCGTCATTACAGTTGCACTGTAGCACTGTCCTCCTGTTGTTCATTGATCTGCTCGAGTGAGCACCAGTAACGTCTCCTCTGTGAGACTTGTTGTTACTATTTTTGGCATATCCAATATGCCACAGGCAGCTTGCCAGGCTCTGCCATGTGGGTGGGATACTCTTGGTAGCTTGCCAGGCACTCCGAGAGGTGCGGAGGAATCGAACCTGGGTAGGCCGCGTGCAAGGCAAACGTCCTACCTGCTATCGCTCCAGCCCGTTATTATGGTCAGGATGCATAGGGATTATTTTTCATATCACGCCCACCCACATACAAATTCTGATAAGCTCTAACTTGTGTGTGTGTGTGTGTGTATGTGTGTGTGTGTGTGTGTTGTGGGGGGAGGG
>JAOXYA010015427.1:0-13769 GCA_028565675.1 Sorex palustris | reverse complement strand
GTGCTGGCAAAACTGGACGGCTACATGCAAAAAACTGGGCTCAGATCTCTGCCTAACACCATGTACAAAAGTAAGATAAAAATGGATTAAAGACCTCAACATCAGACCAGAATCCATAAGGTACATTTAAGAGAAAATTGGCAAAACCCTCCATGACATTGAAGCTAATGGTATCTTCAAAGATGTCATGTTAGACACATTTATGTAAAAATTGGTTATATCTGGGAAAGTTGACTACTTTTTCAATATTCCTTTTTATTTCTATTAATTTTCCTTGTTTGAAGTATATTCATTGTTAGCTTTATTTTCTGTGATTTGTTTTAAATTAAATTTCCCCATGAATTTAATTTTAGTTTATCTGCATTTGTATATTTAATGTGAGCATTGTAGGTTCCAGGAGATCATATAGTGGTTAATGCACGTTCCTTGCATATGCCTGACCCTGGCCGGATACCTAGAATTGCCTGGTCTTCTGAGTATGGCTAGAAGTAGTACCTGAATACCCGCCTCCACATTGCTTTTTTAAAATCCAAGTCTCACAGTATGTCTCTCATAGCTGGCAAACTTGGTCTATTTATATTTAGCCATTCAAAACTAAACATAATTTATATTTAAAGTCTCTGTACTTGTTGTCTAATAATTACATCTATTTTCCTCTATACTTTTTAAATTTTAATTGCTTTTCATTATTTTACTTATTATTAAAAATGTATTTTTTGTTTTTGGGTCATACCTGACAGTAACTTCAGAGGTAACTTCTGGCTCCGTGCTCAGGAATTACTCCTGGAAGTGCTTAGTAGACAATATGGGATGCCAGGGATTGAACTTGGGTTGACTGTGTGCAAGGCCAGCACTCTATCCATTGTACCAGTTCCCCAGCTCTTCTTTCATATTTTAGACAGAATTTTATGATTCTGCTTTCTCTATTTTAAAAATTGCTAGATTCCCTAGAGTTTATAATGTATACTTACAATATAAGTCCACTTTAACTTTGTCACTTCAAATATAGTATTGGTTCCTTATAACATAACTGCTCCAAATCTTCTATTCTATTCCTTATAATGGTTTTGTTGTTATTTTGGTTATATATGTGCTGCAATTCTCGACATTATCATCATTATTTTTAGGTCAGTCAAGATAAAAAGAAATAAAAAGACTCTTCCCTTTAATATAATTTTTGTGGTGTGTTTTTTGGGGCCACAGTATCCAATAGTATTCAATGGTTACTTCTGGCTCTACACTCAGGGATCACTCATAGCGGGGTTCAGCAGACCATATGGGATCAAATCCTGACCAATTGCATGCAAAAAATGTCCTATCTGCTATATCATTGCTTGGGCCCCTAAAATTCATCTTTTTTCATTTTAGTTAAAAAAGTTGCATTGATTCATATTGTAATGCATGTTTTCCTTCTTTAGCCCATTCACAATAAGAAAATTTTCTTTTAGACTATTTTTATTCCTTTAAAAAATTATTTTGATTATTTTCTGAGTTTCAACTTTTCTACTTATATTCCCCATCTGTTACTTCCTGTTGTCTGGATTTTCTGTTAGAATGCCTAACAAATTACCATAGTTTCTGGTACAACTAAATTATGTATGATAATTACATATAATAATACTGAAAATTTATGACATTCTATCTAAACATGGTTATGATGCATACTCAGATATTTAGAATGCATATTTTGCTTTTTATTATAGTTTGCAAGACCTACTGTGTTACAGGAATTAAAGTAAATGGCCATTAATATAAAGTATTATGATAATCTAATAGTTTATATTTATTGCAACTGTCAAAGACTTGTTTTCTTTGTTTCCTAGTGTATGTCCCTAGTATCTTTAGGTTTCCTAGTTATCCTCTGTTATCATACTGGGGACACACTAATGAATTGTTATAATGTAAGATTAGCAAATCGAGCAAAAGATTAGGAATGTTGATTAAATCTAGTCTTTCAGTGGATCTCTGTTACTGGGTTGTGATGCTTATAGGTATTCTCAGATTATTTAGAAATTCCTTACAAGTAGGGACTGACTTTCAGTTGGCTAACTCCATTAGCCAAATGTGAGGAAAGTTGCTAACAAAATGCTCACCAAATGAGTTACCTATTGTAAAGAAATGTCTGGAGCTCTTTACTTTTTCATCATGGAGACTTTCACTATCCTATTTCTCACCCAATTATAAGAATTTTTTAAATAGTTTTTCCCCTGAGACAATGCAATTGACTTCCTAGAGACAGACTAAATATATGTATTCCTTCTCCCTCTTTAGAATATGCCCACAGGCGTTTCTGACCCTCCTGTTACTGCCCCCACACACTTCAAGAATTTATCAAAGTGTCTGTTTAAAGTATTCTTGTTGGATTTCTAATGCAGTGACTTTTTCTTCAGGGAAAGCTGATTTTGATTGAATCTCTGCATTTAACTTTTCTGACAATTTTGGTTAGTGGTTTGCCTTGTGACCTCTGTTCTCTGGTGTTCCCAAGAGGAGCATCAGTTTAAGTTTACTTTGCCTTATGCGTCCTCTAAAGACTTAAGCAATGACTATACTACTATTAAAATATAAGAGAAGGGTCAGACTTTATATTTGAGAGTAATGATTTTTTATTTTCCAGCTTCTTTTACATAATTTCAAATGAGTCACTTTCGGTGAGAAAGACACTTGAGATTGTAACTAAGGAAAGTTTTAAATGTCACCTCCAAAAGGAACAGACTGGGGATGGCTGGAGCATCATGAAGATGAAGTTGGCCATCTAACAGTCATATAATATCTAGGTATAGTGATGGGTTCCCAAATAACATGCCAAAAGCAATGATTCCACAATTCTGGTTTACATTACTGGAAGACTTTCAGATATTTAGGGGGGAACAGAGTTCTTCAAAGTGATTTTTAGTCACATTTTTACATTCTCTATCACCTAGTCAAGACTTCCCTCATATTGGTCTGATTAGGATTGCAGTATTTCTCTTCCCTTTTTTGGACGAAGTGGGTGTCGGGCAGTTGGATCACATCCATATGTGGTGTGTTCGGCAAACCCCCGTTTCTTTCATGTAGTTTTGTTTTTCAGCTACCGTGGCAGTGTTTAGGGGGAAATTCTTTATTCTTTGCTGTGGTGGTCTCTCTTGGTGGTGTCTGGGAGACTGTGGTGACAGGTATTGAAACTGGGCCTCCTGCATGCAAAGGATGTGCTCAGTCATTTGAGATATCTCTATGAGCTTTTGAGGAAAAACTCTGAGTGGAGGATGGGGACTAAACATATTATGAAATAATGCAGAATTCTGTCTGAAGGAACATATGTAACAGAGGGTCACTGATACTAGGATCTGCCTGAGGATATATTGGCTGACAGTATCAAGTATGGGTTACACAGATGCAGTGCTTGAGTTTTTAAAGAAGGAAACGTTGAAAAAATTTACATTTGCAAATTAAAAAAATGAATAAGCCTACAATTTAGTTAATCAAGGAGTCTTATAATTCTGAAATAATTAATACCTAGTTTCCTAGTGAGAAGAGTTGAGTCCCAATCCCTTGTTCATTTCTTTCTGTTCTCAGCATCAGGGCAAAGTCAAGATGGGAAGGAAAGAGGAAACACTGAAAGGTAAGATTATGCTTTTTCGAACTGAGCTCTCAAAAGATGACCTCTGAACTCCTTTCTGTGAAGTTCTAAGCCCACAAACTCTGAAAATATTAGTTTCTAGATATAGTACCTCTCAGGAAACTGTACCCTCAGAGGGAAGACAACCATACACTGAGAAATTTCTAGTCTCCCTGCTTTGCCCATCCTAGGGTATGAAGTGGTAAAGGCTGTGAGCAATGGATGCTGCTCCTATATGTTCATGAGACATGGTGACAAACAAAACATTTTTTCTCATTTATTAAGGTACTTAATTTTATGCTAATTGGAGATCACAGAGTAATTTCAGCAGGAAATGAGATAGTGCATGGGAAAGTAACTTATAAATTAAGATTCATAAGAATTTGAGTTTGGCTATTATTTCCTTTGATTGTGTATACTAATTCCATCCCTTACCCCCAACCCTGTACCGAGAAATTTATTGGTATATCTGTAACATCTAGAAGTTTCCTAAGTTTCTTACTTTCTTACTCTTCCTGGCTTCCTAGGTTGGCGAGATTTCAAGAGGGAAGTAGAAGAGGGAAATAAGGTGCTTTTTCTTCTGAAAAGGTGACTAAAATTTGCTCTTCATTTCTATGTCCCACCTTTTTAGCATTGTGTAAGTATTTCTATGACCCCAGTAAAGTCTGGGATCAACATATTAGAGAATGTGAAAGCCTCTAGAAAAGAGATAAACTATATGTTTAAAAATCAAGAAAGTTAGGAAGATATAAAGAACTGTATGCATGGATTGATACTAATTTTTGATAGAACTTCCATGACCCATGTTTATCTTTTAGTACCTTTACCTTTTTGCTTCCTGTTCTCAGTCCCCTGAATCAACATCATGATACCATCTGCATTCGTCAACGGTGTCCAGAGCCCACCTGTGATATATGTAAGAGGGCATCTGAAATTGCTGAAATCAATCAACTGAGATACCCAGAAGTTTTGGAAGGTGCATTTCCTCTCTTTTTCCTTTATTTCCACAGCTCCCGTGACACACTCATCATTTACTTGGTCTCCCTCCCCTCTCAGCTGTTCATTCAGGATCTCCTTTTTCTTTTTCTCAAGTCTTCCTTAAGGATCCTATTTGTTTACCTAAACCAGTAAGCCCTCTTAACGACTTTCTCTCACTCTCTCTACTAAATTGCTTTCCTTAGCACCAACTCTTTTCTCCCTTATATTCTGAATTCACAGTGGATGATTCCACACTTCAAACTTAAAATTCATCCTCTACTTCCATATGGTCCAAAGATACTGGATTCTGTTTTCAGATCAGAGACCACTATGTCTTTGATTAACCATATCTCATTAAACCCCACCAAATACCAAGATATTCACCCTTTATAAAATTAAAATTGTAATCATACCAATTCATATACTTGTGATCACAGATCACAAATTCTACCCATATCAACTAAGGTTATACTTTATTGTAAATCATCTAAAGGTATTTCCATTTCAGTGAAAACCTGACCAAAGAATTCATATTCATATAGTTCTGGTGGGTTATATATATTTACTTGTAGACAGAGGCACTGATCATTCTAGTTTGCCAATTTCAGAATGCACCCAGAAGCAAGATGGTATCAAGAACATGACCTTAGCCACCTCATCACACTCCAAGGATGAGCAAGAATATATTTCTGTCAATATGCCAAAGACCCATCTCTCAGGATATACTGCTAGCCAGCACACAGATGCCAATAGACTCTCTTTCATCGCTTTTAACATTCAGAAACATTTGGAGAAACACTTACAAAAGAGGGCTTCTTTCCAGATGTTAGACAAAGAAAAGGATACGAGACTAATTTACCACCAAATTTGGACAGAATGCACACAAACATCATCAGATAAGTCTCTGAAGTCACATGATGTACAAGGTTCTGGAGATTCTAGAACTGACTGCAACTCAGAAAGCAAACCTGAGCAGATGAGCACAAGTCAGCAGCTTCTCTATATCGAATCTTTTAAAGATAATATGCAGCAGAAGAGCAGCCAACTCTTCTGGGGTCTTCCCTCTCTGCACAGTGAATCCCTAGTGGCTACTGTTCTGGTTCCTGGTAGAAACCCCCCATTAGATACACCTTTTGTCTATTTCAATGGAATCTGCAATGCTCCAATGGTTCAAAAGAGAAATCAAGGATATACACCAATTCCTTATTATCAGCCTCTTCCCCTATCCAAAGTATATCCTGATCCCTTTGCTTCACCCAAGTACCAAGCCCAGCACCTCCATTTCACTCATCCTCATGTACAACCCCAAACCCACCTTCAATCTGAGCTCCCAATCCTACCATCTTCTTTTCTACCTCAGACTAGGAACAGTGGAGTGTCATTCCATAGAGGCCAGAATGAGCCAGACTCTCATATCACAAGTGAAAATAAAAACCTTGAGAGGAATGTGTTGCAGAGGCAACAGGAAAGATTATGGAGTTTAGTACCTGGGTTCAAGAAACCTCAAGGAATCATTTACCCACAAACTTCCAGTATTCCATTGGTCAACCAGTCATCCAAGGTCTATGTACCAGTCTCTCTCCTTAATGGCCATTTTCATATCACCAATGAATCTCAGCCCAACTTAACACCCTATCTTCCAGGGAGGTTCATCTCTCCCTGGTGCCTACATACTTATAGGAATCCAGATTCTCAAGCAGTGATGGATCCTAAGTGTTCAGCAGTAGAAACAGCTCAGTACAATGCTAGACATCCTTACTCACAATTCTCTGAGCTTCGAGGTCAGAATCACAAGGATCTAACAAACATGGGATGGGATCTCCTAGGAAGAATGCCAATGAAACCTCAACTGCAAAATGATTCAAGGAGAAATCTATGCTACATCCTGGGGAAGAGTCCAGACGATAGTCCACGAAGGATCGCAGGATGCTACGTAAAGGAGACTCTGGGAACTGGCTCTGAAACAACAGACAATTGTATGTATCACACAAGGAGTCACTCAGGGAATGGACTGCTTAACGTCTTCAGGAAGGACATAGGTAGCAATCATGTGAAAACCATTCTTCGGTTGCATCTAAGCAGGAAGTTTTGGCAGATGACCATGGGTAGGATCCCTATATGTGTTTGTCGTTCATGGCTGGGTGATGGCAACACATTACCCTCTGTGTCTCCCCATGTCAACACAGGAAACACAAAGCCAGGAAACACAATGGGAGATAGGCCCTACTGCCAGATTACCACATCAGAACCTTCTTTTCTTGATTCTAACACCCGGCAGATGCTAGAATCCCACATTATAAGGTTTCGGGCAAGTCAGAGATGGGGCATACCACTCAAAGCTGTGAAATCCATCAAATTATATATGACGAGAGAAGCTAAAACATGGCCTCTTCCACAGTTTGAAGTTCCCTCCTCAGCTTCTCATGTTTCGAGACTGGTTTCCAAAGCAGAGGCTTCTAAGCCCCTTGAGAAATACTCTCAAACTTCTCAGGAAAACCAAATCAGTACAACAAATTCCATCTCCAGTCTAGATTGTAGTATCCCTGTTCCATCATCTGAAGATCATGAAAGATGGGAGGCCCTGAAAAGTTCACCCTCTGATGCCAACAATGAGTTTGCAATAGATTTTCAGGAATTGAATATTGATGGGCAGACTATTCTGTCTGTCACACAAAGCAACATAGACAAAGTGATTGAGAGAGAAATGGACCATTCTTGTGAAGTAGAGGTACCCATAATGCCAAATGGGACCGATGAGGAGACAATGGATAAGAATGTATGGTTCTGTGACAATGTAGAGGTGATTCAGGAACAAAATACATTGAATAATAACTTAGAGCATGTGTTGACATCCAATGTTTCCAGGGAGATATTCAAAGCTGAGGAGCTATGGTGTCCTCAGTCAAGATCTAGTGACTCCTTGATATCCACGGAGTCACAGAGCTCCCAAATGATAAATCTCAATGAAAACAAAGTACAGAATACTATAACTACTGAAGCCTTAACACCAGAAACAGAGGTTTATGAAAATGCTAAACCATTTGACAACAAAAGACAGGTTGTTAACAACCTAAAGTTGAAGAGCAAGGAGCAGAGAGAAGCCAAAAGACTACCTCATGACACATCTGACACTTCGACTTCTTCCCAGTCCTCGCTGATGCATGTCCAGAGCACTTCCTGTAGTGACATAAGATCTTCCCAGTTTTCCTATGTCCAGTTACTGGACATTGGAATCAGACCCGAGAAGCGACAACAGCTGAGGGTCCCTAAGCATAACCCCTGGAAGTGCCATGATGGGAATTACCAACCAGATACGAGAATAGACTTCCAAGCAGGAAAACACAAACATGAGGGTTCAGGAGTAGAGACATATACAATTGAAAAGAGCCACCAGTTTACTGAGGACAGAATATTAAAAGACACTTCACCATCTCTGTCACAGAACAAGCAGTGTCAGGGAAATGTACAGTTTCCTCAAAATTACCTCAGAAAAAAGATGAGACAATTCTTTCAGTGGCTTGATAACAAGAGACAAAATTTTGGGCAGGAACAACTCTTGCGAAAATTCAAGTTCACATCTCTCTTTGTGCATCACCAAAACCCACTTGAAAGTGGATCTACTTTTATGAACTGTGAGTCTCCAGAAGGTATTGAGCTCATGACAACCATTGGGGATATATTAGAGGAGAAACTGGCACAGGTGCACAAATCTAAGTCTTCAGTCTTACATCATCAGGCACAGGTAGACAACAGGCAACATCCCTCCACTGATGCAGTTCTCTCCGACCCACAACAGAGAGCTCGAGAAGCAATCAAACCTTGCAACCATGAGACTGTCTCTGTGGGCCAGAGTTGCCTGAGGTATGTTCAACAGGTCCTAGACAAGTATAGACTTCCCTCAACAGTTGTGACCTTGGAGGGTCAAACACCATGTCAGAATCAAGACCCTTCACTACCCCTGAGAAGGCTTACGCATCTGCAAAATCCCTCCAGCTCACATCAAGCCTGCCCTAATCCTCCTGTTGCCCTCAGCCATGATGAAAACTCTGTGTTAAATGATTTGAAGCTTCTATTCCAACAGAAAGCACTTTTACAGCATTTCAAGCAAGGAGACATTTCCCAGTAAGAATCCTTTGGTTTTTGTAAAAAATCCCTTGATTCTGGGATAATGCGTCCTCTGAGGAGAACAATAATTATTTGGCACAAGAAATATATTGATCACCTACAATAAATGTTTCTTTATAATAGTGTTTGTGTGCATGTGTGTGTGTGTGTGTGTGTGTGTGTTTTGTGTGTGTGGTATAGGTTGGGGGTAGTGTAGAACTTGTGAATTGGGGAAAAAGAGCTCTGCCCTAATTAGTGCTTTTTTGTCAGGTTTTGGGTCTATACTCTGTGCTCAGAGATCACTCCTGGAAGGCTCAAGGGACCATATGGGGTTCCTAAGAGTAAACCTAGGTTGCAATGTATGAAGCAAATGCCCTATCCAGTATACTATCTAGCCTCCAATTTCTATTTTGACTTCTAAATGGTAACTAACCCCAATTGAAAGTCCCATTATTATGAAACTAGAGTAAAATGTTTTATTACAAACATTTGGAATCAGACCTCATAGTCATTGTCTTTTTTAAGATGGGGAACTCCCAGTTCATGCACAGGAGACTATCAGACCCCCGATATTACTCTTGGCCAACCAGACTGGTATAGCATGAAGGTTTAGGGGTGCCATGATGCTAACATTTAGTAGTGCTTCTGATGGCCTAGTTCTCTCTGATGGTGCTTGTCAGGCTCCAAATCTTCATCCAGCAGTTCCTTGTGACCTCTAGAGCTATGTGCAATGATATCAGGCAATGAACAAAGTTAGGCCACATGGAAGTCATGCGCCTGAACCTTTTTCATGAGGAATATGGACTTGAAAGATAATTATTCAGATAAACAATGATAGTTTCAAATGAGAACTTCCTATCTATGAATTTATTTGACTGTAACTACTCAGCTAATAGGAAAAGTTCTTTATGAACTAATGAAAGTATCTCTTAACCATTAATAGAAGTCACTTTGGTCAAGTCTAAGATGATTAAATATTTATTTCTGGTTGTTTCTTAGAGAAAATATGTGTTTTTATGTAATCTTTACAAATATCGATAATGAATTTCTTTTATAGATAGGCACGAGAAAGAAGAGAGAAGATAGTATACATATTTAGCCTGCTAGAACAGAAAAGGGAGACAGGATAGAGCCACATTGTCAGGAAAATTTGGATGTAAATGACTGCAAGTACAGTTCAACTGGTTAGGAAAGGAATCTGTCAACTCAGATAAATAACATGTTTAAGAGGGAAGCCATGTGAAGTTACAGGGCATCATGAAATGATACTTTCTAGATATTCTTAGCTCTGTATTCTGTACCATCTTCCCTGTAAATTACAGCTTGGCAAGTTTATATACAAATCCCACAAGAAAAGATGCAGCCAAAAATTGTTCATCTCACCAATTCCTTTAAAAGGCTTATGTGACATATTGGTTCCCATAAGGTCATATATCCATTCATGATCAATGTGTTCCCAAATAAATGATATGATCTATTTGTCATATGCCCGTTCTTAAAATAAGAGTGCTGGGGAGAAAAAAAAACTCATTTACCTGTGAACTGTGACCAAGGGTGGGATTGATTTGTCCCTGAGAGTTTTCTCCATAGGTAAAGGAATATAGGGTATTAAAACAAAACTAATACCATTCCTTATCTTTCTTTCACTTCTTTTTTTGTTGAGAGTTAGCCTATTAGTGAGGTTCCGAATCGCAGAAAATGTTGACTTAGGGAATGTTTGACATGGAAATAGATGGGAAGCACACAGGAAGTTCAGGAAATGTGTGTGAAGAGTAAAGAGACTTCAATATCAAGTGCAACAGGGACATCGCTCCCTGCTTGTTTTCCACCTGGTGCTCCTACCTTCGTATCACCTCAATTTTCCATATTCTTGAGTTCCAGAGAGATAGTACAGCAGACTGGGAATTTATCTTGCATGCAGCTGACCTGGGTTAGATTCTTGGCTTCCCATAGAGTCCCCAGAGATCTGTCAAGAGTAATGGCTGAGTAAAGAGCCAGGAGTAAACCCTGAGCACTGCCAGGTATGGCCCCCAAATAAACAAAAATAGAAACAAAACAGAAAAAGAGCATCTTACATACCCTTGAAGGTGTCCCCATGAGTACCTCTTTCTTCTGAAAAAGAAAAAAAATAGGTTGACAGTCTATGCACAGTACTTTCAGTTTATGCCTTTAGTATGCTAATTTTCAACCTATTCAGAAATTGCAATCCTCCTTATAATTTTTTCTAAGTGTGCATATTACAACACTTTGTCTTCAGTTCCTCCCTCTTCTTTTTGATTTTGTTTTGTTTTGAGGTCACACCTGGTGGTGCTCAGGTGTTACTCCTGGCTTTGCACTTAGGAGTTACTGCTGGTGGACTTGGGGATCATATGGGGTGCCAGGATTCAACCCTGGCCAGCTGCCTGCAAGAGAAATGTCCTGACCACTGTACTGTTGCGCCTGCCTCAGGTTCCTTTCTCTCTTCAAGGGAAACTTCATGGTCCGTCACTGAAATAAAAACTTATATAACTAACTTGATCTTATCTTGATCCATTTTCCTGGTATCTGATCTGCCTGGCAAAAGTTAATTTTGTCTATTTTAGATATGCCTTCCAAAACAATGGGATTTCTCTGTAATAAAATCACACAATTAAGTTTGTTGCTGCCACCATAATTTTATCCTCTAAAACCACTGATTAGATCTAACTCTATCTTACATTAATTCCTGTGGTACTTATATGGTAGTAGAGGTTTTTCAAAATTCTTGCAATAAAATAGTGAAGGAAACAAAGCTCCCATGTTGGAGGATCTTGTGGTTTCATTATTGTTAGTGTTTTGGTTTTTGGTCCACACCCAGTGATTCGGGGGCTACTCCTAAATACTCCTGCCTCATTGCTGGGAGAATGCTCCTGAAAGGTGCTCCAGGGACCTTGTGTTTAAGTCCCTGGGCCTCTACATGTGTTCATAGAGAACCAGGTCTTCTACTCAGTCCTTTAAGTGCATCATCATTACTGATTTTATATTTTAAAAGTCAATTCATTTTCTCAAGGAAGCAAAAAATGACTTTACTTTCCTACTAGCCCTTTATTTGCTTCACTTATATGAGCATATATGTTGTATTACTTACCTGGCAGGGAAAAATATGAGCAGAAACTTTTAGTACAAAAATTGTAATAGAAAATTTTTTAAAGAATAACTGCTAATAAACTAGCTTCTACTTTATTCTTTCTCTTTTCCTCCTGTTAATAAATGGCGTATCTCTGATGTCATTCCTGAATCCTCCTGTGATCTGGATTTTCAATTTATATACTTTGGACACTGTACAGAAATATCTGGCTTAATTACTTACCTTTCCAGTGGACTGTGCTCTCAAATCTCCAAAAGAAGCTATTGATAACAGATTTTGAGGACCAAACCAGAAGTGGCAAGGGGAGGTTGCACAGCCAGTGGTGCTATGGCCTTACTCTTGACCCTGCATTCAGGGATCATCCCTGACTGTTAACAGATTTTTCAACAGTGTTCCCCTCCCCCCACTCCAAGTGCAGGGAGTTTGGGGGGGTGGACTTCCTGGGGTGGGCAAGGCAGCACCCAGGACCCGGCTGAAGGTGTTCCATTTCTGAGTGGCAGCTACCTATGCTCAAATGAAAACTTCTAGCTATAATTTTCTAGATCCCGTGTCCTTTGTTTCTGGAGTCACAAGTTAAGATTTTCCTCAAAGAAGCCTTGATGGAGATTTCTGGACAGCAAAGGAGCTCTGCTCCTGCTCCTTTGGACAGGTCCTTCCCTTTGCCACGAGTGTCATCCCAGCCTGCTGGTCCTCCGTCCCCTTAGTTTACCTGAAACAGTGGTCTGAAAATATCAAGGGTGGGGGCTGAGGTTACATTCGCTGGTCCTGTGCCCACTCGCCAATGGTCCCTTTACTGCTGGCACTGGACTGAAGAAGTTCCTGGATGTGGAACTTGTTGAGAAATTCTAAAGTTTTACTTTCTGTGGGCTGCAGCTTTGGGCCAACAGTAAGTTCACTGCTCATCTATTAAGTACTGAGGCTCAGGGAACTGCCAGAAGAGAGTGTTCAGCTTTGAACAGTGTTAAGGGTAGTAAGTGATGTTAACAGAGAACTTGGGCTCTGCCTCAGTTTTCCTGAAGGAATGAGAATTCTTTTATCTGCCTCAGGCCATTTGGATCTTTATAACATCATTCACAGGGCTTACATTACAGGCAGATATGCTAGGGGTAACCCATGAGAAGTACATGTCCCAGGGTATCTGCCAGGGTCAGACCACAAGACCCTGTCGGCCTTTTTTTAGTGCTCGTTGGCAAAGTTTCCACTTTTGCAGCCTTATCAGCACCCAAACACCTGGCCTTGGAAGTGCTGGAGGTGCTAGTATTGATTGTAAGGGTGAGATCGTAAAGGACCCCAGGTATCAATTAACAGACTAAGAAATCATCATCTGTGATTTGCTGCAGAAGCAGTGTCTAAAAAGAAGCTCACTTGTTTTCAGAGGAGCAAAAATAACTTTTCCAAGCCTGGCATCCAACTCTGAGTCTGGTTGGGATGGTTCAAGGACATGTCAGGTACAGGGCAGTCAGAGCACTGAAGCCAGTGGAGAAAGTGGAAAGTCAGTGCTGTGGGTCAGCCTCTGCCAAGTCGAGGACGGACAGCAGGACAGGAGCCTTTCATCCCACAAACCTGCAGCCTTTCATTTTTTTCAAACAGAAAATATAAATTATCAATTACAGTGTCATACTAAGTGTCCATGTTATTATACTAATAACACTAGTATGAATATCGTCAATGTTAATATATTATTATAATTACACGCTGTCATGTTTTTAGTAGGGGTAGAAGCACATGCTTTTTATAACCGATTTCCCTCTGATGACATTAGGTAGCAGATTCGAAACGTGGAGAGGTAGAAGGAAGAACCTCATTTAGATTTGAGCTTCAAGACAATTACAGCTGTCACTGTCACTGTCCTCCCGTTGTTCATCGATTTGCTCGAGCGGGCCCAGTAACGTTTCCATTGGAGACTTTGTTGTTCCTGTGTTTGGCATATCGAATACATCACGGGTAGCTTGCCAGGCTCTGCCGTGCGGGCGAGATACTCTCGGT
>JAOXYA010015414.1:0-13769 GCA_028565675.1 Sorex palustris | reverse complement strand
CATTCACCACCACCAATATTTCCCAGTAACTCTCCCCACCTCCTACCCTTTCCCCCCTCCCCCCTCCCACCTCTGTGGCAGGCGCATTCCCTTTTACTTTCTCTCTCCTTTTGGGTGTTGTGCTTTGCAATACAGGTAGTAAGTGGCCATTATGTTTGGTCTATAGTTCATTTTCAGCACACATCTCCCATCCCTAGCAGGCCCTCCAAGCATCCTTTACTTGGTGGACCCTTCTCTACCTCAGCTGCCTTTTTCCCCAGCATAAGAGACTGGCTTTCAAGCCATGGAGCAATCCTTCTGGTCCTTATCTCTACTATCCTTGGGTGTTAGTCTCCCATTCTGCTACTTTCTGTTTCACAAATGAGTGCAGTCCTTCTGTGTCTGTCCCTCTCTTTCTGACTAATCTCACTTAGCATGATACTCTCCATGTTGATCCACTTATATGCAAATTCCATGACTTCATCTTTTCTAACAGCTGCATAATATTCCATTGTGTAGATGTACCAACGTTTGTTTAACCAATCATCTGTTCTCGGGCACTCGGGATTTTTCCAGATTCTGGCTATTGTAAACAGTGTTTCAATGAGCATAAAAGTGCAGATGTCATTTCTACTGTACTTTTTTGCATCTCCGGGATATATTCCCAGAAGTGGTACTGCTGAGTGAAATGGGAGCTCAATTTCTAATTTTTTGAGAAATGTCCATAGTGTTTTCCAAAAGGGCTGAACCAGTTGGCATTCCCACTAGCAGTGAAAGAGAGTCCCTTTCTTCCCACATCCACACTAACATCGGTTGCTTTTGTTCTTTTGGATGTGAGTCACAGTTCCTCTTATTGCTCCAGTATCATCGGCCGCTCTCAGGTTTTCAGTATTTTGAGGATAGTGGTATGAGGGTTGTGGAAGTAACGAACCTGGGAACTGGAAACTGGATTTTCTGGAAACTCTAGATGAGCACAGACTTGGGGCTTTTTTTCATTCCTTCTGATGGGGATGGCTAGGGAGATCACTGTGTTTGGGATCAAGAAAATACTTTATACCTTGTCATACTAGAAAGTCTCTGGTAGAGACACTGGCAGAGCCATTCATATCATTTGCTCAGGCTCTTGTCTGATTCTCCAAATGACCCCGTGCAACAGGCCTAGTTCACTCAATCATAGATTTAAGGAAGCTGCTGTCCAGAGCCCAGAGCTGAATTGCAGTAAGTGGTTATCCTGTAGTGCAGTACTCCCGTCTTGGAATATGGTACTGCTCAGGGCCAGCCTCTGAAGGTTAAGAGGCATCGAGGCAGGGAAATAGTGCAGAGTCAGGGGGCATGACTAGTGTGTGTCTGGCCCAGATTCTAGTCGCAGTACCACATGGCTCCCTGAACATCACAGGTGCAGTCCTGGAGACCCCCAGAATTGTTGAGGATAACCTGAGTATCCCCAGTACAGCATTGCACCTCTGGGCCCCTTGTGTTGAATTGATGGCTGGGTTGTCTGAGAATCCCCAGTGGAGCTCCTCTTGATCTCCTGGGCATCTCTTAGAAGATTCACCCCTTCCCCACGAAGAAAAAAATACACAATTTTCACATTTCTTAACTACTTTTAAGTCATCTTGCGATTTGAGACTTTGACAAAAGCTAAAAACAGACAAAACCAAACCCAAAACTCCAATTTATAAATACTTTCCCAAATTTTCTTGCTGCCAAAAAAGGAAAAAAAATTCATACTGTTTCTGGAACTCACAGAACCCCAAAAGTCATTGATGAAGCCCTTAGGAGCCCACCCACCTGGAATAAGGTTTTCTGCTTTCTGTGTTTCTGCAGCTCTCAGGACCATTGGGGGTGGCGAGAGACTTGGGGTTGGTGGGATCACTTGCTTACATTCCTCAGGGAAGGCACCCTGAGGTCCCCACCCTGTGTCCTAGTTGACCTGCGGTGTCTCCAGGGTCAGGGCCTTGAATCGACTCATCTCCCACTAGTCAATACTGGGTGCTGTGATGGGCGTGCAACCGATTGACGATGGAGGATATGTGAGTTTGCAACTTTCTTCTCCTTACTTCCCATCTGAGCTTTACAATTGTCCTTTTTAAGCCACATCCCGGTGAGCTGGACCAGGAGGATGACCAGTTCAGGAGCCTATTTGAGAAGCTTGCCGGGGAGGTGAGTGAAGGACTGCTCCATCTCCTAGAGGACTGCAGGGGGATGGAGATGGATTCTGGTAGTACTCAGGTGGCTGTTAGGTGCTGTGGCTGGAACCTGGGCCTCCCACACCCACTGATCCATCCGTCCAGCTCTGCACTGCCAGACATTGTCCAATCCCCTTCTTACCCCCACTCAGAGCCAGAGCTCGGTTTGTATCACTCCACATCTCTTTTTGCTCCTTGCCTTGTGGGTAGTCTGGGCCCTGCATGCGGCTCTTCTGGTGAAGGAGAGTGGACATGGAGTGATCTGGCCAGAGGAGATGGCCTCGGCTGGCCAAGTTGCTTGGATTGGAGGCATTTCATCTCTTTTGGTTTATTTGGTTTTGGGCCACACCTGGCTATGCTCAGGGTTTACTTTTAGCTCTCTGCTCAGGGAGCACTCCTGGTGGGTTCTAGGGACCATATGGGGTGCCAGGCATAGAACTTGCTGCATGCAAGGCAAGTGCCCTACCCACTGTACTATTGATCTGGCCCCTGGACTGGAAGGATTTTCGAAAGTCTTATTAATGGGACTGATTACTCTGTGCCTACTGGGTGAGCTGCCTCCTCGGGGAGGTTGGCAGGGTCTGGCTTGGGGAAGCAGGACCAGTTACAGGGCCCAGATGAAACCCACATGTGCCTCTGGGAGGTGACCCAAGTGAGGCCGCACAGTCAGTGCCAGAGTCACAGTGGGAACTGGGTCTCAGTGGGGTCCCCTGCCTGTTCTGCGTCCATCTCCCTGCCTCGGTCTGGCCTGTAGCTGGGGTGGGGGGTGGGGCGGTGAGTGATCAGTCTGCTCTTGGGCTCAGTGATCCTGCAAACACACTTGGGCTGGTCCTTTAAGGATGGACACCTGGACACCCAGTTTGAGATGGTACCTGTGTAAAATAACAGCGCCCCTGTTACCCTGGGTATGTTGGGAGTTGCAGGATTTAGGAGTTCGGGGGAGACAGGTTTGGTTATATGGGCAGCTGGAAGTCAGGAGATCCCATCACATGAAACTGCATTGCACCCTGAGTGTATCTGGCGCCCCATGCTTACAAAGAAAGGCCAGAACCCCGAGCACTCACTTACAAAGCCCAGCTTCTAAAATGAGCACAGACTGGATCCCAGGGGAGACCATTGGTACCTAGTGGTCCATTGGGGCTGGCTCTAGGATGGTGACTCTGCACTTTACTCTCTGTTCTTATAGCCCCATAGTCCCCACCATCACAGCTCTCTCCCTTTGGGTATCCACTGTTCCTATCATTAAAGCACCTCTCCCATAAGGCTGTGGGAAATCGCAGAGAAAAAGGGAACTTGGTCCTGATTTTATTTTGAGGGATGGAGAAGGGAGGTGTTTGGGTCATACCCCGCCTTTGCTCAGCGCTTCCTCCTGTAACTGGGCTCAGGATTCACTCCTAGAGATGCTCAGGGGACCATAGGTAATGCCGCAGAATCAAATTGGAGTTGGCTCCATGCTAAGCAAGTGCCTTACTCCCTGTACTAGCTCTCCAGCCTCAGAAGTCTAGTTTTAAAGTGTTCCAGTCTATTAAAACCACAAGCTTTGTGGATCTGATTTCCGAGGGATTCTACCTTACTCAAACATCTTCAAACACATGCCAGGGAACCTGTGACTAAGACCTTTCTTTCTAGGATTCCGAGATTTGTGCCAATGAGCTTCAGACCATTTTGAATGGGGTGTTTTCCAGACGTAAGTTCCTTCTGGGGCCTTTTCAGTGAGTCTGCAGTGGTGGGGGAGGAGGAAGGGGCAGGTATGGGGCTGGGGGCACTGCTTGGGAAGAGCACCTTTGTCTTTTACCCCCAGGGGTCTCATTCTAGCAGGTGGGAGATGCCAGAGAAGAGGGGTCCTGGGACAGGCTGCTGGGGCCAGCAGGGAGGAGTCCCATGCCCCATGATTCAGTGACCGTTTCCCAACAGACCTGTCACATGCATGCCGTGGAAAACCATGCACAGGATTCTTGAGTCTTTGGGCAAGGACGGTGGGAGGGATCATTCTTAATCTTTCTATTTTGCTTTTGGGCCACAACCAGTGGTGCTCTGGGGCTATTTCTGGTGCTCTGCTCAGGAATCATTCCTGGCTATGCCCAGGAGACTATACAATGTTGGTGTTTGCATGGGGGTCAAATATGTGCAAGACAAACATCTAGCTCCTTGGTGCTATCTTCCTGGTCCGAGAGGGATTGTTCTAGACCATCCCAGACCACTATCTGCAGACTTGGACCAGTGATGGGTTGGAGGAAAAACTGACTTCCCACCTAGGAGAAAAGAATGACTCTGCCCAGCTGACCCATTGTGAGCTGGCATATACTGGCATGCTATAGACTCCCTTTCTGGCCCAGGGATGGCAGGTCCTCCAGCTTGTGGGAGTCAGGTATGCCCCCCTGCAACCACAGGATGCAGAATGGGCTATGAGAAGAAGCACACAGAGGCCTGGAGAAGTCAAGGGCAGCTTCCCAGGGGTCCAGGTCCCAGTGTTGTCTTGTGTCCTGTGTGCCCTTCCCACGGCTGCTGAGGAGGAACTGCAAGAGTTGCTGATTGCAGAGCCAGGCACCTCCGTGGGCAGAGGAGGTGAGCGTGATCATGCCCAGAGCAGATGCTGCTGTTTGCTGAGAAAGACGACGGTGGTGCTTGGAGAGATGCTGCATCCAGGACAGATCAGTGGCTGTGCCTGCTGTCACCGTTCTCAGTTAGGGAAGGAAGCAGGCACAAGCAAACCAGGCTTGAAAGTTGCTGGGTTCTCTAGGCAAAACATAGAGAAAGTCAGGAAGGAAGGAATCTATTCTTGGTCTCATTTTGGGGGGGGGGTAGAGAGGCCCTGAGCCTGAATCCATAAGGTATATGGAGAATGTAGGCAGAACCCCCCATGACACTGAAGCTAAAGGCATCTTTAAGGATGAAACACCACTGACCAAGCAAGTGGAGACAAACATAAACAAATGAGACCACATTAAACTAAGAAGCTTCTGCACCTCAAAAGGAACAGAGACCAAAATACAGACAAAGCTCAGGAAATGGGAAAAATATTTACCCAGTACCCATCAGATGAGGGGTTAATATCCAGGATATACAAGACATTCAAGCCACTATCCACTGTCCTCCCATTGTTTATTCAATTTGCTTGAACAGGTCCAGTAATATCTCCATTGTGAGACTTGTTACTGTGTTTGGCATATAGAATACATCATGGGTAGCTTGCCAGACTTTGCCGTGCAGGCAAAATACTCTCAGTAGCTTGCCAGGCTTTCTGAGAAGGGCAGAGGAATTGAACCCAGCTGGGCCAGGCTGGCGGCTTACAAGGCAAATGCCCTACTGCTATGCTATTGCTCCAGCGATTAGTAGAACTATACAAGAAAAGGAAATCCAACCTTACCAAAAATGGGGAGAAGAAATGAACAGAAGGTTCCTCAAAAAAATACAAATGGGCAAAATGTACATAAAAAATGTTCTACATCTCTAATCATCAAGTAGATGATTAGCAATGATGACTAACAATGAGTTATCATCTTACCCACAGAGATTGGCACACATCAAAAAGGAGAACAACCCGTGCTGGCACAAATGGGAGAGAAAGGGACTCTCACTCATTGTTTGTAGGAATACCGACTTGTCCAGCCTTTTTGGAAAACAATATGGACATCTCAAAAAATTACAAATTGCGCTTTCATATGACCCAGCAATACCACTTCTGGGAATATATCTCAGGGGTGAAAAAAAGCACAGTAGAAATGACGTCTGCATCTGTATGCTCATTGCAGCACTGTTCACAATAGCCAGAATTTGGAAACAACTCGAGTGCTTGAGAACAGACGACTGGTTTAAGAAACTGTGGTACATCTACACAATGGATTACTATGCAGTTGTTTGAAAAGATGAACTCATTAAATTTGCCTATAAGTGAATGGACTGGAGAGTACCATACTAAGTGAAATGAGTCAGAAAGAGAGGGACATACATAGAATGACTGCATTCATTTGTGTAATATAATATGAGACTAATACCTAAGGACAGTAGAGACAAGGGCCGGGAAGATTGCTCCACAGTTGGAAGCCTGCCTCATTAGCTGGGGGAGAAGGCAGCTAGGATAGAGAAGGTCACTAAGTCAATGATGGTTGGAGGAATCGCTCTGGATGGGAGAAGTGTGCTGAAAGTCGATAAGAAACCAAACATGATGGCCTTTCAGTATCTGTATTGCAAACCACAGTGCTCAAAAGTAGAGAGAGAATAAGAAGGAAATTGTCTGCCATGGAGGCAGGGGGTGGGTGTCGGGTGGGATGTCAGGAGAGATACTGGGGACATTGGTGGTGGAAAATCTACACTAGTGGAGGGATGGGTGTTCGATCATTTTTTGACCGAAACTCAATTATGAAAGCTTTGTAACTGTTTCTCACAGTGATTCAATTAAAAAAAAATGAGGCCCTTAGGAAGTGCTGGACTGGGGGAAGGAACTCAGGGTCTTCTCATGCAAGGTATTGTTCCAGCCCTCTGCACTCTCTCCTCTGCCCAGGGCTCATACATGTTTTCCTTAATCTTTTATTTTAAAATCTTATTTTAGGCCCTGTGATTGACTAGACTGTGAATGACAGGGTTTAGTCCATACAGTGTTCCAGCCCCTTCTCTCCACCATCTCTGGCTCTCCCACCTCTGCTCCCAACCCCACATTCACCTCAATGTAAACCTCACTTGTGTAGACCAGTTCTCAGGTTCTGTTGCCTTTGACCATTTCTTACTCTCTTACTATGCTGCTTTCTATCCCGCATAGGAGGGAGCTCATTCTGTGAGCTCCTCTCCTTCTGATTGATTTCCCTCAGCATGGTGCCCTTCAGTTCCATCCACATTGTGATAAATTGTACGAATTCATCTTTTTAATTGCCAAGTAGTATTCCATTTTTACATGTGCCACAGTTTCTTTATCCATCGGTCATCTGTTTTTGGATGCCTGGGTTATTTCAGAGTTTGACTATTGTGAATATTACCGCAGTGAGTATTGGAGCACAAATTTCTTTTCTGAATAGAGCTTTTGTCTCTTGGGTAAGATGCCCCAAAGTGGGATTGTTGGGTCATATGAAATCTCATTTCTTAGTTTTTTTGAGATGGGTCCAAACAGGTTGAACCAGCTCACCATAGCATGGAGCCGTGGTGTTTCCCTTGGCACGTGCCCACACATGGTTTCCTATTTCATTAGCATGTTAAACCTCCACTCCTGGGCTTCACCTTTAGTATTAGTATGTGGGGAAAGTCACTGCAGGGGCAACACTGGGTATCTCATGAGCTGCTTTAGCTCTTGTTTCTTCAAAGGGACTTCTTCCTCCCTCTGCACATCCCTGATGTGCACAGCTCAGGAAGCCGAACATTGGTCTAAAGGGGGGTTCCCCAATATCTTGTTGTACTTGCAACTTGTGAGGTCACCCTACCCCAGCAGATTTTGGGTCCAGGGTTCCTTCAAGTGCTTTTGCTAGCTGCTCTTCCCTCTTTCATTCCTTCCTGGTGAGAAGGGAGATCTTGGACCTGGAGGTCACATGGTAACCCCAGCCCTGCTACCTCCTGCTCCTTTCTTCATAAGCGAATGATCTGAACTCTTGGGCTTCAGTCTCCTTTTCTGTGAAATGGGGGTGATGTCTGTAGCCATTGCCTGAACATACCTGATCTCACCTCAAAGGGGGATGCTGATATCTATGCCGCAGGGCAGTTGTCATTCTGTCTATTTCTACGGGGTACAGTTGAAGATCAGAGCCCAAATCCTAGTTTTCTGAAGCAGAACTAAGATTCAGAGGCTTAAACCCAAGGACAGAGCACCCTTGAACTGCCTGCTAGGGTCTGAGGAACTGGGAGGTTCTGCCAAGGAGACCCCTATCTTGTTCTCTCTCTCTCTGGGAAGCCTTCTCTGAGGCCTTTGGGAGCCTCTCGGGGCCAGCAGCTGACTGTTTACACCCATCCACTCCACTCTTTGAATGATGCTGATTCTTGCCCCTGTTTCACTAAAACATCTAGGAGAGGACATAGAATTCGACGGATTTGACATTGACACTTGCAGAGAGATGGTCCGCCTGATGGACGTATCCTTGAAATGTCTCCAACCCTGAACTTGCCTCTGATTGCAAGGACTCTTCTCCCTCCAGGGTGAGAAATGGGAGGCTTGAGAAGGAAGACTGAAATTTTGGCTGAAGGTGCTGGGGGGTCCTGCTGCAGCTTTAGAAAATCCTTTGTATCACTTTTGTTCCTGAGTGAGTTTGAGATGATCCCCCCTTTGACAGGTGGAGAAATTGATGCAGGCAGTACATAAGTGGTTTTTGAAAGTCTTCGGTGCAGAGAGAGTGAGGATGGGGCACCAAGGGCCATACTGATAGCAACTCCAGCCCCGACCTCCTGATCAGTGTCTGAAGTACTACTGTTTAGAATGATCACAGGGGCTAAGACCTGCTTTTTCTCTCTTATCAGCTTCCCCCTCACGTTGTGTTAAGGAATATGGGTGAGTGTTCAGGAGAAACAGAGGGGTTAGGGCATTCCAGGTGCAAGGGACATGGAAGGGGAAGGATAGAGCGGCTCTTCCTGAAAACTGTCTTGGGTGGGTTTGGTTACTCTGCCCCATAGGGCTGGTGGTAAGGGCAATTTTTCCTTCGTTCCTTCCTTCCTTCCTTCCTTCCTTTCTTCCTTCCTTCCTTCTGTTTTTCCTTCCCTCACTCCCTCCCTCTCCTTCCTTCTCTCTCTTTCCCTCCCTCTCCCTCTTTCTTTAATACCATATTTACCACCAGAGTATTCATTTCTTTCCACCACGGTTGCATAGTCCTTTCCCATTCAATACCCTCCCACTGCCCCCTATCCCCGCAGAATCCACAAACTCAGTCCTGTGAACCAACTCTCCAGTTCTATTACCCTTTGTTGCTTCTCTACTGAGCATCTTTAAGTCCCACATAAATGAGGCACCAGTCTGCATCTACCCATCTCCTCTGACTAACTTCACCCCGTGTAGTCCCTTCTAGTTCCATTCATGTCCAACAGGCACTTTTTTGTGTGTGTATGGCTATATCTATCGATGCTTAAAGCTTATTCCTGACTCTGAGCTCAGGGAACCTTCCTGGCAGAGCTTAAGAGACTATATCAGGTGCTGGGGATCCAACTCAGGTCAGCTATATGCAAGGCAAGTGTCTTACCCACTTCTCTATCACTCCAGCCCCAACACTGCATGTTTTAGAGCACTGCCAGCACCCAAGAGAGACTCTCCATCTCCATCAGCAGTTGCCTCTCTGCTTCCCCTCAACTCTCTCAACCCCCTACAAGACAAACACTGGTCTACATTCCACCTGTGTAGCTTTGCCTGCCCTGTACATTTCATATAAATGGAGTAGCATATAGGTTGTATTTGCATCTGGATTTTTTTGTAGGAGCATGGGGAGAACCACACCCAGGGATAATGAGGGGTTACCCCTGACTCTGTACTCAGAGGTAATTCTTGGTGAGGCTGGGGACCATCTGGGATGCTGGTGATTGAACCTAAGTCGGCCTATGTAAGACAAGCTCCCTACCCTCTGTACTGTCTCTCTGGCCCACCACCTGGATCTTTTCACAAAGACCATTGTGCGGTCTTCACTGTGGCCTTTACAAAAAAGCAGGTGCTTGAGTCTTAATCCTGGAGATACTCTTTCAGGGGGTCTGGGATGGGTCTGATTTGCAGAAAATTTCATTTGAATGTGAAGGAACTTTGACTTTGGAAAGGACAGGCACCCATGTTCACCTTTATTGACGAGGGGGATACACTGGAGGAAGTTACCCCATTCCCTGGGCCGAGTTTTTTTCTGGAAAACAGGCCAATGTGGCGATAGTGCAGCTGTAGTGTGCACTGCCGTGCCGTCTCCCTCCCTCCCTCGGCTGCTTCCATTCTGAGATGCTCCACCGGCTGCATCATGACGAAGGGTCCCAAGACAGTGGCACATTCAACGTGTGGATCCAGCATGTGGATCCAAGGACACAGGCTTTCTGAAAGGCTTAGAGGTAAATATGACAACTCTTGGCCAGTTTAGTTACAGGTGGCCGGCATGACAGTCTATTTCAGAACCACCATAAAGTGCAACCATGCTCATGCTCTTGCTGGCTTGTGATGACTGGAAAAAAGGTAGAAGAGTTTCAGAGAAACTTGATTTCATGTGGATGGGGACAGTTTCAAACCAAGCCCTACCATCAGCACAGAACCTGAGACTATTCCTAATAGTGTAAGTGTACATGGGGCACACCGGGTACCTCCAACAGCTGCCCACCAGTTTGGGTAGCATCTGTACCTCCGAGCCAGCTGTGCACTCAGGGCTGCCTCTAGGGGTCCTGGAGTCTGTGAGAAGTTCAGGGACACCCTTCATACTGCCCTGCAAAGTGTTGTGGCTGAGAATAATCCCCATCCCAGTGATATGTCTGAAGACATTCAAGTGCACCAACCAAGTGCCGTCATGCCAGTGATTGACCCCAGACAGGTCTCTCTGGGACTGAGTTTCCAGACCTTTGAGCTCAACCCTCTCCCTGGAACTAAGGTTTAGACCATCAACCCCCCTCCACCCGCCCCCGCGCCCACCCTTGGATCCTGTTTCAATCATGACATTGCCAGGCGCACTCCTGAGTCCTTTGTTCCTCCATGTGTATGTTCTGACTCTTTCATCATAGTTTGAGTCCATTTCTACCCTTCTACTCCTTCCCCTCGTGATCCCCAGGGCCCCACTTTCTGCAGTCACAGGTGCTCTGCAGAGACCCCAGGGAAGACAACTACACTTGGGGGGCTGGACATGGTTGCATTGGCCTTGACCTGCCCAGAACGATGGCACGGCTACCCTGGGACTTCTGGAATTCAAGATTCTGTGGCTGAAGATGCACAAGTATTTGGTAAGGCTTCTTCCCTGAGGGTCCTTGTGGGTCCTGTGTCATCTCTTCTCTTGACTATCTATACCCTCACACTCCTGAAACTCATTCCTTACTTTTTTTTCCCAGCCCAGTCAGACCAGGGTTCGAACAAACCCAAAACTTAAGAAAAAATTCTGGGCCATACCTGGTAGTGCTCAGGGTACCATATGGGGAGATGGGATTGAACCCGGGTCAGTCATGTGCAAGACAAATGCCCTACCCATTGTGCTACCTCTCTGGCCCCAAATACAGAACTTGCCTGTGTTGTACATGGAGCTTCAGGAAGTCATAGAGCTACAGGGACTCCTGGAAGTACTCAGAAATCCATCACATCCCCCTGTGGGACTGGCAAATAATCATCCGATGGATTGATCAGGGAAAAAATGTTCAAAGAATTTGATTAATAACAGGACAAACTTTTTGGTGGGAGAAACCCAGAAAGACTAAGTGGCTCTGCCCCCTCTCCCCCACTACTGCCCCATCTCAAACCACAGATAAGACAAAGGGGCTGAAAATGCATGGGTGTGTCTTAGATTAATAGAAAGAGTCTGGGGACAGGCATGGTATTTACCTTGCACATAGCTGACCGAGGTTCTATCTCCAGCATCCTTTATGGTCCCCCGAGCACCACCAGGAGTAATCCTTTTAAGGAGTAAGCCCTGAGCATCACTGGATGTGCCTCCCCCCAAACAAAACAGAACAAGTTTATTTTTTTCACTTGAGAGTCTCTCTGAAAGGCTGCTGGGCCCACAGTATGCTTCCTGTACCATTAGACTTTTACCAAAAAGGACCAGCTTAGAGGGTGGCAGATTTCTGCTCTCCCCTGCACGTCCACATCTTTATCAGAAGCCCTGACATACAAAGATAGATGATTCTTTGTTCTGAAATGTGTGGGAGCGCGATGGGGGGTGGGGGTGGGATGGTCTCCGCATTGAGGTTGTCCCTGAATTGTCCGAGGAAGCAGTGAGAGGGATATCTCTGGTGGGGGACCCTAAATGCCTTATACACCACATTTCTTCCTGCATTAGGAGATTTATCTGGAAGCCGATGATGACCATTCAGGCACCATGGATGCTCATGAGATGAGGACAGCACTCTTGAAGGCCGGTGAGGACATAGTTTGTGATAAAAGTCTTGGTGCCAGATGTGTCCCTCTTATTTTATCTATTTCTTTTTGTTCTGTGCTCAGGGTTTGAGGGCTGGAGTGATAGCACAGTGGGTAGGGCATTTGCCTGGCATGCGGCTGACCTGGGTTCGATTCCTCAGTCCCTCTCAGAGAGCCCGGCAAGCTACCAAGAGTATCCTGCCTGCACAGCAGAGCCTGGCAAGGTACCCATGGTGTATATAATATGCCAAAAAGAGTAACAAGTCTCAAAATGGAGACATTACTGGTGCCTGCTCGAGCAAATCTATGAACAATGGGAGGACAATGCTACAGTGCTACAGTGCTACAGTGCTCAGGGTTTGAACCAGGGTTGGCCACATGTGTCTAAGTCAGTGTCTTCTTACCTTACCCTGCACTCTTTCTCCTGCCCCTGACATGCCCCTTTCAACCACTGTTATCATGAATGAGAGAATCACTGGTCTCAATGATCTTCTGTCCTGTGTCAGTGTGACCTCACCCATCGGTGGGACCCTGTCTCAGAGCAGGGCCATGGCTGGGTTCCACACAGCTGGGCTAGACTTTCTCCTGGCACTGTCCAGCAGTCCTACTCCAGCAGTCACAGATGGGGGCGCTGTGAAGAGTCTGGTGAGACTCATCTCTGCCAGCCTCGTGGTGGCAAATGGGACCATGGCTGTGTTGGTTGGTGTTGGAATTGCAGGTCCCAGGCAAAGGTCCATCCCAACCCAGGAGACCAGATGACCCATCTGGTATCCTTCGGGTTGGGGGGGGGGGATGCAGAGTCAGGCCTGGTCTCTGCAAGGTCGGTCCCTGAAGTTTTCCTGGAGTCTCGGGGAGCCCTTTCTGCCCCAGTGACCAGGCCCCCTCTGCCCTCAGGCTTCACCCTCAATGACCAGGTGCAGCAGACAATCGCCATGCGCTTTGCAAACAGCAAACTCCGCATCAGCTTCGACAGCTTTGTGGCCTGCATGATTCGCCTGGAGACGCTCTTCAGTGAGTCTCTGTCCTCAAGCTCCACCTCCCTCCCGAGCTTTGAGGGGTGGGGGACAGTGGAGGGAGCCGGTAGTGTCTCTGGGGTCTGCAAGAAGAAACCACTGTGGCATCCTGGGGAGTCACAGCAGAAGCCAAAGCGGCTGGACTACACATGGGGCCATGCAAGGTCAGAGGCAGCCTTTCTCAGAGACTAAGGGATTGAGTGCTAGCTGCTGGGCGGGGGCAGACACATGACCGAAAAGTGACCATCTTGCCGGCATGGCCAGGAGAAGGGGTTTTTCTTACAGAGAAAGAGAATAGGGAAGTCCGGTTTTAGGAAGGGTGGGTGCAGACCCTTGGGCACCATCACCAATGAATGCCTCTGTGGGCTAGTCCCTGGAGGCATCCTCTGTCTGATGGGCAAACCTGATCAGCAGGAGTCTGCCTGGAAGAGCTGGTGGCTGTTCAGTGCTTGCTTGTTGTCCTTCCCTTTATGTTTTTTGGACCACACCTGGTGGTGTTTGGGGAACCCTGTGGGAGCCAGAGATGAAGTTTGGGGCCATGCCTGGCATTGTTCAGGGCTTACTCATAGCTCTGAACTCCAGGATCACTCCTGGTAAACTCAGGGAACT
>JAOXYA010015406.1:0-13769 GCA_028565675.1 Sorex palustris | reverse complement strand
ATGGGGGAGAAAGGCTGGTGGTGCCATTTCCCAGCCAGGGATCCTGGAAGAAGCTGCAGGATTTTTGTCTGGGGTGGGGGTGGGGGGCGGGAGGAGGGAGGGCTGATTGGGAGCCGCCCACACTAACACATCACACTGGAGTGTTATCTGCTTTGCTCTGCCTGTGTTTCGTCATGCTGGTGGTGAGGTGGTGTTGGTGATTGCATATCATGGATGAGCACTTACGAGGAAGGTCTTGGATTAGAGGCAAAAATGCAAGTCTCTGCTCAATGGTTACCTTACCAAGAAATCTCTAAGTGCACCCTCATGGCTAAAGAAGCCTAATGACATACGTCCCAACTGTGAAGTAAGAAAACTCGGGCTTAATCTCTACATTCCAAAGTCGGAGCTGGTGTTTACACCCTCCTAGCTCTTCAGAACAACTGCACTGGGGAGAGGTTGACAAGCTTTGACAGTGGAAAAGACTCTGGGCGCCTGAAAAGTCTATGTTCTCTCTATATACAGACTCTGCCCCAGACTTGCTTCCTGATGGGAAGAAATTAATCTGGGCTTAATTAGTTGTCCTTTGCAAATGAGAAGTAAATGATCTCTGTGCATCCCCTTTGGTTCTAAATTAGTCCAAATAAACTGGAGCCCTACCTTGGGTGCGTAGGAAGCCACATCCTTTGTTTTACAAATTAAATCTGGTTTGAGCCTCCAGAGATTAGCAGGCTCTCCAGTCCCTCTCTCTAAATTATCCAGATCACTCAGCTCTGTAGTAAACACTGCTTGGAGGAAGGGACTGGCCCATATACCAGCCTGCTAGTGCTATGTCTGCGTTGGTGCCCTCAATGGACAGAGAGCCACAAGATCACTGTTCAAGGCTTCCACCCTCCCCAGTGATGGATGATATCATTGCTGGCCCAGTTCATTGCCCTGAACAGCTTCATGTAGCACTGTCCTCCCCTTGGTCATTGATTTGCTCAAGCAGGCACCAGTAATGTCTCCATTGTGATACTTGTTGTTACTGTTTTTGGCATGTGGAAAATTCCAGGCTCTGTTGTGTGAGCAGGATACTCTCAGTAGCTAGCCAGCTCTCTGAGGGGGATGGAAGAATTGAACACAGGTTGGCCACGTGCAAGGCAAATGCCCTACCGGCTGTTCTATCACTCCAGCCCTAATTATTATTATTCTATCTAATAAGTTTTTAAAAATATTTAGTGACAAATATGTGTTCATCAATTATTGTTTTGCACATTTAAAACTATAATATGCTATTCAGCAATTTTATGTATTTGCTTAAGACAGGACATTTAACTTTGCTAATGGATTTAGACCCATTTAATTTAGTTTGCTGCTATATCAAAATTTAACCATCTTCCCAGTAATACATAATTTTTGTTTGCATTTTTTAATCTAAGAAATGGTATAATAAGGAAAAGTTTTCTATATGCTAGTTTGTTCATATTTGTAAGATTTTTATCTAGATCATATGTTCAATATTAGAAATTCTGAATATCCTAGTTTTGATGTTATTGACAAGTTACATTGAAGATCAATGGATCAGTTTACTGTCTTACAATAAGGACACAATTTCTACACAAATAAAACAATACATAATATTTTAAATATAATTATAAAGCAAGCAAATGCCCTACCGGCTTGTTTTTATAGGATGAAATTTATGAACACCTTTTCAAATGTTTACTTGTCATTTATATTTCCTCCACTGTTAATCATTAATACATTTAGTTCATTTATCTGTTGAGTTATTGAGGTATTTTGGGGAATGTTATTAAAGATACTTATTGTGTTCCAGTAAATTCTTTGTAAATATTTTTTATTGTGTATTACTTTCGATGGGTTGGAGCAATAGCACAGAGGTAGGGTGTTTACCTTGCACGCATCCAGCCCAGCCAACCCCGGTTTGATTCCACTGCCCCTCTCAGAGAGACCGGCAAGCTACAGATAGTATCTCGCCTGCATGGCAAAGCCTAGCAAGCTACCTGTGACATATTCAATATGCCAAACACAGTAACAAGTCCCAAATGGAGACGTTTCTGGACCTTCTGGAGCAAATCGATGAACAATGGGAGGACAGTGTTTGATTACTTTTGATGAACAACGGGAGAACAGTGGGACAGTGCTGCAGTGCTACAATTACTTTTAATCATTTCTTTTTTTATTGGTATATTACTGGTTTATAAAATTACATAATCCAGAAATTTAGGTCACACCTCTCACTGAGATGTTGAAACTTACCCATCATTAAAATTGCAGTGCTGTTATGAACCAAAATGTACCCCGTTATGTATTTCTGCACACCTTTCTTCACTACCTCTGTTAATTACCACGTTTTTTCTCAGTCCAGGAGTTAGTGATCTTGTTTCTTTACAAGTTTGTTTGCTTTAGTTATTGATATTCCACAGAGTGAAAAATATCTAGTAATTCTCTTTGGCTTCTTTACCTTAACATAGTCACTGCAATATCCATTTCTATTGCAACAATGGTTCATAAGCGATTGAAAACATCAATTGGTTGATCATGGTATTGGGGTGGGGTCCAAAAAATGAGTCTGAAGCTGATCTCCACTACTTGCTGCCACTTTAATCCCTGGTATTGTCAACAATCTGCCTCACACACTTCTCCTGGTCCAGTGGCTGTTAATTAAGATTGGGTTTTTGTTTTGGATGACTGTGTGTGAGTGTGTGTGTGTGTGTGTGTGTGTGTGTGTTTTAATCCTCGAGTTAGGGTTTATTCTGTACACAAAATATTTGAAGGATGAAGTATTACTTCTGTACTCTTGTTCTTCATGACAACAGCAATAATTGTGATAGTGGCTGGTGTGCATTATGTTGCTTCTGGATGTTTTCAGTATTTCCTACCTCTCTGATTCCATTTTCTGCCACAATCATCCAACTTCAGATATATGAATACATGTGCCTCTCAGAAAAAAAAGACAGTAGATAGTTGATGTAATTTTTTCTATAATATATTGTGAGTTCTGGTTGAACTTTAGAGGTTTAGAGGAAGCTTTGTTACCAATTTGTATTTTGCCATTTCACCAAAAGTTCCAAATATTCTTTCTTTTTTATTTAGTTTTTTGGAGGCTCATACCTGTCAATGCATAGGGGTTACTCCTGGCTTTGCACTCAGGAATTACTCCTGGCGGTGCTCAGGGGACCATATAGGATGCTGGGAATCAAACCCAGGTTGGCCGCGTGCAAGGCAAACACCCTACCACTGTACTATCACTCCAGCTCCTCATACTATGTTTTTTATATCCGACAAATGATTGAAAGTGTTCTGTCTGTCCCTCTCCCTCTGACTCATTTCACTCAGTGTGGTACTCTCCATGTCCATCCATTTACAAGCAACAGTGCAGGGGACTAGAGCCCCGGGATGGGTGGAGGAAAGACCAGGGTAATGTTAACTCTAACCCAGAGAGCAGGAGAGTCGGGCAGGGACGGGGAGATGACCCTGTACTAAGGAAGGGAGAGAGTCAGACATGTAGACGCCCTTTCCGGGAGCCTTGTGATTGGACAGTTGAACCCTGTGTCTCTGCACCCCCTGTTCCCCCCTGCATGCCTTGGGACACCCCCACTCGCTGCAGGCATGGGGTCCTGCCTCCCCCAGGGCTTGGCAGGCGGGGCCAGAGCTGGTTCCCCCCATTTTCTGGATGAGGACACGGAGAGGCCCTGAGTGTGCTGTGAGGGGAACAGTGGGAACCTTTGGCCCGTGGTCTCTGACATCTGCAGAGGCCACAGGGCTAAGACCCCCGTCCCCGGCCCACAGTTCATGCGTGGAGCGTGTCTTGTGAACCATTGCTTTTCCTTGCCATTTCTTTCTTTAGTTTGGGTTTCGGGAACACCTCGTGGTTCTCAGGGGCTGCCGGGACGCGCTGTGTTGGGGTCCCAGGCCTGAATTCCGGCCAGAGACAAATGTGCTCAGCTTGAGAAGTCGCTTCTTCCTGGCCACACAGGATTTAAGTGGATTTGGGTATCAATTTCTCCTTCCCTATGGTGTTGGCATATCAGGGGTGACGCATAGGCTGGTGGTGTTAGGGAGAGGGTCCCCACTTTAGCTCTGGCTTGAGCACAAAATGGAGAGGTGTGAGGGATGTTAGGGACATCAGACTGGAGATTATCTGATTGTCTGTCTTCACACACAGAGTAGTGCAGTGTATGTTGGCATATGCAAGGGAGCCCCAAACCTCCAGGGAACCCCAAAACATAGCACATCCCAAATGGAGACCCTAAGTCTCCTGCGAAGAGAATGAGCTAATTTGGATGAAAAGGGGGTCTGGACTGGATAAAGAAACTATGGTATGGTTACACAATGGATGGAAGATGAAATCATGAAAGTTGCTTATAAAACGATGGACAAGGAGACTTCCGTGCCGAGTGAAATGAGTTAGAGGGAGAGGGACAGGCAGAATGTTCTCAGTCATTTGTCACTGTCACTGTCCTCTCGTTGTTCATCGATTTGCTCGAGTGGGCCCAGTAACGTCTCCATTGTGACAGTTGTTACTGTGTTTGGCATATCGAATATGTCACAGGGAGCTTGCCAGGCTTTGCCATGAGGGCGAGGTACTCTTGGTAGCTTGCCGGGCTCTCCAAGAGGGGTGGAGGACTCGAACTCGGGTCGACCATGTTGGCTGATTGCAAGGTAAACGCCCTACCCGCTGTGCTATCGCTCCAGCCCTCAATCCTTTGTGGGATATAAAAAACATAGTATGAGGAGCTGGAGTGATAGTACAGCGGGTAGGGCGTTTGCCTTGCACGCGGCCGACCCGGGTTTGATCCCCAGCATCCTGTATGGTCCCCTGAGCACTGCCAGGAATAATTCCTGAGTGCAAAGCCAGGAGTAACCCCGTGCATCGCCAGTGTGACCCCAAAAGCAAAACAAACGAACAAACAAAAAAGCAAAAAAAAAAAAATAAAAACCAAACCAAAACAAAAAAAACATAGTATGAGACTAATACCCAAGGACAGTAGAAACAAGGGTCAGGAGGACTTGTCCATGGTTAAACGCTTGCCACAAGAGATAGGAGGGAAGGCTGTTAGGATAGAGAGGGGGCCACTATGGCAATGATAGTTGGAGATGACCACTCTGGATAAGAAATGTGTGCTGAAAGTAGGTAAAGGGCTATACAAGATAAACTTTCAGTACCTGTATTGCAAACCATAATGCCCCAAATGAAAGAGAGGGAGAGAGAGAGAGAGAGAGAGAGAGAGAGCAAGAGTGAGGCAGAGAGAGAGAAAGAGAGAGAGAGAAAGAGAGAGAGGTGTCGCACTCTGACCCAGGGGGTCTCAGAGAGAGAGAGAGAGAGAGAGAGAAGCATGGAGTGTCTACCATGGAGGAAGACTGTGATGGTGGGTGGTGGGGAGGGAAACTGGGGACATTGGTGGTGGGAAATGTACATTAGTGCAGAGATGGGTCTTGAGACATTATATGACTGAAACCCACTCATGCACAAATTTGTGTAACGCATGGTAATCCAATAAAAAAGAAAATACATTTTTAAAAGAAAAAAAAATGGGCTCCCTTTCCAGGCTCCACCTCTGTACACAGCCTGCTGCCAGCCTGTCACTGTCTCCTGTCATTTGTCTCATGCAGGACAGTGAGTCGGGAGAGCAGCGAGGACCAGACCCCGGGCACTCAGCCAGCAGTGGTGAGCCCCCACCTGTCCCTGCACCCTGGGGGGCACCTACGAGTCCCTCACCAGCAGGTGGCACCGGACAGTCTTTAATGCCTCCTTGGTCTTGAATCACGCACAGACTCAGGGCTGACAGCGAGCTGGGTTACCCTCTGACCAGTAACCCCGCCATGGCTGTGAGGTGCAAGGGTGGTAGGTGGTGCTTCTATGTTCA
Organism: Sorex palustris; assembly: GCA_028565675.1. Lineage (NCBI taxonomy): Eukaryota > Metazoa > Chordata > Mammalia > Eulipotyphla > Soricidae > Sorex > Sorex palustris. The sequence goes on along the minus strand of JAOXYA010015406.1, from coordinate 7,917 downwards.
GCACCCTGGGCTCTCACAGGGCTCTCCAGGGCAAGGGGACTCTCATTGGAGCACGGAGGGACTGGGCCAAGCCTGGAGGCCTCCTATGTGGTGGTGAGTCTTGGGTGCATTGCCCTAGGTGCAGGGTGCCCTCAACCCTTCTGATTTCTCCTCCCCTTTGGAGGGAAGGAGTTTGGACTACACCCCACCGTGCTTAGTCTCGGGGTCACTGGCGGTTTGGAGCCGGGGTCGACCACATGGTGGCCCATGCCGACCCCTGATTCTCTCTGGCCCAGACTGGGACTTCCTGATGGTGTGGACGCCCTGGTCTCCATGCAGCGGGAGCTGCGGCAATGGAACCCAGTCCCGGTCTCGCAGCTGCGGCTACGCCTGTGTCACCAGTGAGACCCAGGACTGCAGGCTGCAGCCCTGTCCCGGTGAGGAGAGGCCGCTCTGTCCCGGCACAGGGGCTGGGGTTGGTGTCGGGCTGGGCTGGGCCGGGGGTGAGGATGGGGGACCCCCAGTGGGGGGGGTGTCGCACTCTGACCCAGGGGGTCTCAGAGAGAAGAACAGGTCGCCCTCTCAGAGCTCAGAGTGGCCTGGGGCACCACCAACCGGATTTTGTCCCCCACAGGCACTGAGTACAAGGACCCCAAGAACTCTGACAACCAGGCCATGGACTCGAGGCAACTCACATCCACTAGTGCTCTGAACATTCCCCCACCAGGTCAGGGGGCCCCTGGGGGCCACAGCACTTCCCTCGGGTTGGAGGTGTGGGCTGGAAGTTCACCTCCACCTGGGGGTCAGGAGTGCATGCGGGGGGAGAGCCGACTCCTCAGCGCAGGGCAGGGACCCGCAACTGAGCCCCGAGGAACCCCCCCCCCTCCCGCTTTGCTCAGTGCTGCTTCTGCTGGGAAGACTCTTGCTGGGATCCCATGCTTGAAGACCACGGGCACTTTGTCCCGCCCACAGCATACTGCATCTGTGTCTCTGAGTCTCTGCTGCCCCCCAAAAGGAGGCTGCCAGCTGGGTAGATGGTGCCCACCTGCCATCTCTGGGGCAACTGCACCCAGCCTTTCCAGGGTGTCCTGTTTAAGAGTCCTGGGGTTCAGGCGCCCTTATCCGTCAGCTGCTCCCTGCTAGGCGGGTTCCTCCCTGGGCCTGGACCTTCCCTGCCTCACTGCCCCCTGCCCACCTGACTGTCTGTCCCCCCCCTACCTTACAGATGCATACTTCTGTGACAAGTTGCTGAGCTGCAGGAGCGACCTCCTCCTCCAGTACCTGGACCAGATGCTGCAGAGCCTGCCCAGCTGCCCGTGTGATTACCCGGAGGATGCCCGGCACGGGGTGGTGACTCTGTATGACTGGCGCCTGGGCCGCAAGTTTGAGTGGCAGGATGCCAGCGGTCCCCAGGACTTCCTGGCTGTGTACCGGCCGGCGGCACGCTTCTGCCTGCGCTCGGTGCTGACGGCGGACAGCCCCACCCTGGCCGCCCAGCAATGCTGCTACGACGCCAAGGGCGTCCTGTTCACCCGGGGCCGGGAGGCCGGTTACCCCGAACTCTTCAGCCCCAGCTTCTCTCCTGACCAGGATGTCCCCACAGACCGGCTGCCGTGGATCCTGTGTAAGGGGGACTGGAGCCGCTACCAGGGCACGCTGCCCCCCGACAATGGCCTGTCCTGCCCGGAGCACCCCCCCGAGCACTGGGGAACATGGACCTAACCACGTGCTAGGTCCTCTTACCCCTTACTGGCCTGGGTGTGCCCGGCTGGCCCCTGTGCGCGCTGCCTCTGAGCCCCACTCAGCCCTGCATCCTCGGTGTCCGTGTGGGGCCGGGGACAGGGTGACGGGGATGCAGGGTGAGGAAGGAAGCTCTGTCCCCATGCCACTGGGGAGATGTCTGCGGGGTCCTCCCTCTCCTGGGAGGCGCTGATCCAGCCCTGGGAGACGGGATCATCCCGCTTCCAGGAGTCTGTGGGCCCTGCTGTGGTGTGAATGCCCCCCCCCCCACCAATCCCTCACAGGCTGCCGGGGGAGTGCGGGGCACCAGGGCTGGGCTTTGGACATGTACGGGCCCAGATTGCTCAGTGCTAGAGCCCAGCCTGGCCTGCGGGTCCCTTGGGTCCACAGGCACAAGGAACTGGTAACCTCAGAGTAGGTTCCTGCCTCTCCCAGAACCTCCCTGTCTCATCCCTGTGTCCCTCACTCCCGCGTCCCTGCCTGTTAAAGGCTGCAGTGCTCAGGTGCTCCCCGTCCCCGGTCACAGAGTCCCACAGTCAGGCATCAACCCTAGGCCCCTGGTGCTGAACCTCTGACACCCCCCAATAAAGCTTATTCCTTCACCTTGTGTCTGACGGAGTCTGTGGGTCCAGGGAGGGAGCGCAAGAGCTCTGCTTGGTGCCCTAGCCCGTGACACCCAAACCCAGCCGGGCAGGAGGGATCAGGCAGGACCTCATGCTTGTCAGGGGTTGGGGGCTGGGGCAAGGGGGGATTAAAAATTTCCACAATAAAATCCACTGAAATCCAAAAATCTTGTTTATAGAAGATTGTGCTTATAAGGCATTATTTAATGAAAAAGAAGGTAGATATCCAAACATTATAGATACATGGCAGGATTTTGTAGGATTCAAGTTCTAAATAAAAAAGAAAGAAAGAAAGAAAGAAAGAAAGAAAGAAAACTTGAGGTATCTACATAGCTACATATATTTAAAGAATTCAGAAGAAGATAAAAGTGGACAGGGGCTGGAGTGATAACACAGTGGGTAGGGTGTTTACCTTGCATGCAGCCAACCCAGGTTCGATTCCCAGCATCCCATATGGTCCCCCGAGCACTGCCAGGAGTCATTCCTGAGTGCATGAGCCAGGAGTAATCTCTGTGCATCGCCAGGTGTGACGCAAAAAAGGAAGGAAGGAAGGAAGAAAGAAAGAAAGAAAGAAAGAAAGAAAGAAAGAAAGAAAGAAATTGGATAGATGAATGGATGGACAGACAAACATATGCATATACACGCAACAGCAGCTAGAGAAATAAAAATACATCACACTCAAGAGAACAAAGATGAGAAACTCCACTAACTTCAGGTCAGAAATCTTGTAAGTCAGAGGACACAGATACAAAGGGGGGAAAATTGCTATACTAGAACCCAGGTGTGAAAAAAAATAACCTTTAAAAAAACAATTAAAATAAAGTCCACTTTAGAAAAAAAGTCAAGATATTAAGAGGTGATTTTGCCTATATTAAAATAATATTATAATAAACAACAGACAATTGTTAGAAACTAGTTATTGCCAACACTATTAGAAATAGAAAAGGAATTCCTTTATAAGGAAAGAGCGTCAGGGACGGGAGAGATAATAGAGTGGGGAAGACGTTTGCCTTACACACAGCGGATGCGGTTTCTCTCCCTGGCATCCCCTAGGATCCCCCAAGCACCGTCAGAAGTGACTCCTGAGTGCAGAGCCAGGAGCAACCCCTGAACATTACCAGGTGTGGCCCCCAAACAAACAAGCAAACAAGAAACATTAGGTCCACACAAACAAATGTAGAACATGGGATATGGATCTAATTTTCCATATGACAAAATTCTTTTCAAAAAAGGCCTGAATACTGACTTCCGCTGCCATGACTGGGGGTTGCGTGACAGCTGTGTGCTCAGTCCACGTTCGCTGCAGTGGTCCAGGGCTATCAGACAGCAGGCTGCATGGCTCACACACTTGACTGCAGTCCTCCAAGGCTGTACCCCTTCAGCAGTAGTCTTTGCCTGCCCGCTCACCAGAGGGCACACCTAGCTGTGCTTGGGCGCAGAGAGAGCTCCCTGGGTCTCCATCACGCTCTCCCGGGGTTGTGGTACTTGCACACACCTGGTTCTGTGGGGCAACTGGATATTGCGTGTGGCCCGGGAGATCACAGGCAGCAGAGATGCCAGGCAGCAGAGCTGGGCACAGCAGAACCTAGAACTGGACTCACAGCCTTATGCTTGCAGTGTAGGCTTTGAAGTCACTGAGCCCTGACACTGGAGTGTTTCAAGCAGAAAGAGTATCAGTGTGGCCCCGGAAAGATCACAGGGAGTTTAGCATTTACCTTCCTTAAGGCTGAGGAGGCTGCATTCCTAGTATAAGTGCAGACACTACATATGGTCCCCGACAGAGCACCAGGGCTCACTGAGAGCCAGGAGTAACCTCTGAGCACTGCTGTGTTTGGTCCAAAACCAATGAGAGATGAGAGAGAGAGAGAGAGAGAGAGAGAGAGAGAGAGAGAGAGAGGGAGAGTGCGCATTTATCAACACAATTTGTCATATAAATTTGAGAAATTCTCTAAGATATAAATGAGTGGAACATAGTGGGAAATGGTATGTGACATTTCAGAGACTGCACTGGAGCTTAGCAGCTGTTTTGAATTCTTGCTCTTCACCTATTAGTTGTATGAGTGAGGCAAATTCTTGAACTTCTCTGTGACTCAGGATTTTCTTACATGAAATCAGCATAAAAGGATTTTTTTTTTTAAAGAGAGATTCAATGAGTTCTTTTGCAAAGCTCTGTACCTGTCTATCTAGGCCTGTTAGCTTTGATCCTTTCTAAAATTGTAAATGATTCTTCTGAAGTGAGACTTATAATTGGTACTGAGGGTACAAATGAAAGAGACTTTGAGGTTCAGAGGGAGTGCTAGGGCTTGTGGGGGCAGTCAGTTGTACTATTAATGGATATACAGAACTTTTACACGTACGGTTCAAAGGAGTCCTGGTAGCTTGTTTAAATTCCACAGAGGAACTAAATTTCAGAGAGAGAGAGAGAGAGAGACCCTGAAACACATTCCCTTTGGGCCTGACCCTCCTTGCCCCGCCATTATTCACATCCCTGCACGCACGGTTCCGGAAGAGAGTCAGGAGGCCGACCTCTCAGTACGTTGGGAAGTGGAGCATTGGTTAGAAGCCCTCCTGCAGCTGGAAGCAGCTGTTGGAAACAGGAGCCTTCCGGGATCAGGGGGCAGCTGTGGGGGGAAATGCAGCTTGTCTGCTAGTTTCTAATCAGTTCGGAACAGGCCATCTCCTCTGAGCTCTGAAATATGGGGAATTTCTTGCCCATCCAATTTCCTTCTTCCGATGGGCCCCCAGAGCCTGACCCTTCCGCCCTGCACTCTTCCTGGTCATCACTGTGCCACGGCTCTGCCAGCCTGCTGTCATCCATCATGTTGAAAGGCCTGGCGTGAGACTCGGAGCCTGCAGCCAGCAAGCCTGGTCTCTAATGACACCCCTGATGCCACCAGCTGGCTTCTCCTCACAGGCCCCCCGCCTGCAGCCTACTGAAACTGGCTCACAGTGTCCTGCCCCCAGGCGCGGCTGGGCTGGGTGGCAGTGCTCCAGGAAGAGAGATGGGCCAACGATGGTCCACCTGGATGTCTTAAGTCACAGTGGGTGCTTGCCTTGCACCTGACTGACCCAGGTTTGATCCTTGATGTCCCATAGGGTGCCCCGAATCCTGCCTGAGCATTGCCAGGTGTGGTCCCAAAACCAAAAACGAAAAAAGTAAAATGAATAATTCACACAAAGAAGCAAGCCTGCGAGCTCAGCGTGAACATCTGCTTCCTATGTAACGCCCCTCCAAGAGGATCATTGTTCGCCTTCTGAGTCCCTCCCAGCAAGCCAGTAGTGGGAAGTCCTTGAGTGTCTGAGTGACACCTGGTTCTGTCAAAGAGGCCTGTGGTCCCCTCTGGAATTTGGGGTTCTGAGGGAGCCCCAAATTGTCAACATTTAGAGATCACACAGTGTTCTGCCAAGACTGTGACTGCTGCTCTCTGGGGGAAACCAGAGCTCCAAGGAAGAGAGAGAAGTAGGTGCGCCCTGGAGGCCACAGAAAACTCGGGAAGAAGCTGAGTGACTCCTGCCATGAGCACTGTGGAGAGAGTGATCTGCTGCTTTGGGGACTGTCCCAGAGCCACAGCGACCATGGTCTGGAAGGCACAGGCCGTGGCCCCAGCAAGCCCTGTGACTTTGGGAAAGTCGTGCAGTTTCCCGGAATTCCTTCATTCATTCCTTCCAAAGGAGGGGATGGGGGAGTGGGCCACACCTGGCGCTGTTCAGTACTTAACTTGGCCTTGTGTTCAGAAGTGACCCTAGGAGTACTCAGGAGACCATGCATGGTGTGTGAGTGTGTGTGCATGTATGTGTGTGTGTGTGTGTGTGTGTGTGTGGCGGGGGCGGGGGATTGTTGAACTGGGGTTGGTAGGAAGCAACGTAAGTATCTACATCCCTGTGCTTTATCTCTGAGACCATTTTTTCAAAGTTTCAAGGACTGCAGCTATGCATTTATAGAGATGTAGATTCAATGACTGTGCAGCTAAAGACTTAACTCTTAAGGTCACAGAGAAAGTACAGGAGGTAAGAAGTTTACCTTACATATAACAACCCCCAAGTCAACCCCTAGCACTACATATGGTCCCCCAAGCATTTTCATGAGTCATTCCTGAGCACTGCTGGGGGTGCCTACTCCCTTCCCCTCAATAAAACCTTGAATAGTGCCTGGCATCGAGAATATGCTTAATGTTATTAGCTATTTTAATTTTATCATTATTAGGATCATTATCATTTAATTCTCATAAAACTCATTCTGTTAGATACATTTTTATAGTATATGGAAAGAAATAATTTCTATTTTTTTGTGTTTTAGACACTTTACTTTTTTATTATTTATATTTCTGAAGATTTTGTATCCTAGGAGATTGAAGATGTCCTAAATATATATTTAGCAGTTAATTATAGTGGGGAGCAGGTCATAAATCAGCTTTTTTGAAGGAAATTGGAAAGTAGAGAGCCTTAGTAACTATAATATTCTGCGTTTTTTCAGTTTCATCTGTTCATTCGCTCAAATCATTTCTTTCTTTATTCACTTGCTATGTTTCTTAACCAATATCTGCTAAGGACCTTTCTATGTACTAGCCATTAGCCTTGTGCGTGAAAGGCCTGTGGTATTGTCACCATTCAGAGTTACATGAGAGGAAGCACAGGTTGTTGGGAAGAACTTAAGCAAGCCACTGTGTTCAAACAAACTTGTCCCTTCTTATTGGTACATAATGGCAGATCCCAAAGAAATTTCTCATATAACTCTGGACAAGAACAAAAGTGTTGAAAGCAGGTAAAGGTATACACATGATAACCTTTCAGCACCTGTATTGCAAATCATAATGCCTAAAAATGTATGTGTTGTGTGTGTGTGTGTGTGTGTGTGTGTGTGTGAGAGAGAGAGAGAGAGAGAGAGAGAGAGGAAGAGAGAGAGAGAGAGAGGTGCCTGCCGTAGAGGCAGGCAGGGGTGGAGGGTGGCTTGAAGGGGTCGGAGGGAAACCGGTGATTCAACAATGAAAAAAAGGTTTCTCGGAAGATAAATATTAACACTTTCCCACACTTCTATAACTATAAAGATAGCCTCTTCAGACCAAATCCTGCTTTCCATACAGAGAATATTAGATCAAGATTCACTACCCTGTGGGCACAACACAGTTCAAACAACGGTTCTAGGAGCTTGTTTACAGCTGTATCTGCATCGCTTTTAGGTTTTTCCACCAACCCAAGAGGGCCTTTCATTGTGGGCTTCTGTGATGGCACATGGCACCGATGGTGAGTGACTCCCCTAAATCACGATGGAGCTGGTTTGTGATCTGCAAAACTGTCAGGATGAGAGAGCGGGAGTGTGGACACAGTTTTGGTATCTACCAGAACCGCTTCTGATTTAGTGTGCAAGGGTGGTCAAGACCCTAAGCTGGGCGGGTGGGCGGCTTGGGCGCCTGTTCCGAGAGGAATGCTCTCTGCCCAGGAGAAGTGGGGCGACCGTTAGGAGGCAGAAAGGTGTTTCACAGCTTCTGTTTCGACGTTTCTGAGAGTTTGGCCCCAAATGCTTTTCTCTTCTTTCCTCTCTTCTCTCTTCTCCCTTCTTCCCCCCCCCCCCCCCCCC
>JAOXYA010015385.1:0-13771 GCA_028565675.1 Sorex palustris | reverse complement strand
GTCTCTATATATGTGTGTGTATGTATATGTTTCTGCAATATATGTCTCTCTATGGGTGTGTATATATATATGATTCTGCAATACATGTCTATGTGTGTGTATGATTCTGCAATATGTCTCTCTCTATGTATGTGTGTATATAGGTATGATTCTGCGACATATGTCTGTGTGTGTATAGTTCTGCAATAAAAGTCTCTCTATATGCGTTTGTGTGTGTGTGTGTGTGTATGATTATATATATGATGCTGCCTGATGCTGATTTCATTTCCTAAAAGTGATTTGGTCCCAAGAAGACTTTAATTGGTTTCAGCCTCTTGACCTGACTCTGGCCTGCCTCCTTTCTCAGTGCTTCCAACATTCGGCAAGGCCGGAGGAGGAGGAGGAGGAGGAGGAGGAGGAGGAGGAGGAGGAGAGATGGAGAGTGGGAAAGTGAGGGTCTGGCCCCCTGGGCCCGCCACCCCCACCTTCTGGGAGGGGGCGCAGCTGCAGAGACTCACTGGGCCCCGGCGAAGCCTCCCAGCAGCCCAGCCCTGCTGGGACCCGTGGAGCGTGGTGGGGGAGGCATCCACTCTGGCCGCTCACCTGGGCTGCTGTCTCTGGTGAGGGTAGCACCACGGAGTCTCAGGAGAGGCGGTGGGCTTCACTGCTCAGGCAGGCTGTCCCGATCTCTGTCTCGGTGTGGGGGTTCAGCTTGGTCTAGAGCCAGAGGAACCAGCCAATGAGGCCATTTCGTATTTGTTTTGGCTTTGGGACCCCATCCGGCGGTGCTCAGGGGCTCCTCCAGGCTCTGTGCTCAGGGGTCACTCCCAGCAGTGCCTGATGTGTGTTGCAGGGTCGTGCAGTGCCAGGAACCGCATCTGGACATCCAGCACTCCTGGCTGTGCGCCAGCCCTTGGAGTCATCTCTCTGGCCCGACGCATGGCGGTTGCAGCTTAAATCTGCCAGATGTCAGCAGATGTAAAATGCAGTTCTCGGTCCTACTTAGCACTTTATTTCGGGGGTGGGGGGGGGGAGGCCACACCTGGTGGTGCGCAGGGCTTTCTCCTGGCTCTGTGCTCAGGCATCACTCCTGGCAGTGCTCGGGGGAACATATGGGTGATGGAGATGGAACCTGGCTCAGCTCCGTGCAAGGCGAGTGCTCTTCCCTCTGTACTGTCTCTCTGACTCCCCGACTCAGCACATTTTGAGTGCTCTTGAGTCCCCCAAGACAGCGAGACCAGGGACAATGTGTCCCGCAGAGCTGCTGGGGGCAGAGGCTGGTGCAGGGGAGACACAGGGACAAGGGTCCCCCAGGCCTGCCAGCTATTGCTGGGAGAGACGTGAAGCCCAGCATCAGGACTCTGCTACAGTTTTTCCTCCTCTGAAAGTGGGGGCCAGAGTGGGACCCCACACGCTGCCACAGGACGTGGACCTGGGAGATGAGTGGCAGCACGTGGCATTGCCTTCAAACCCTCCTGTGGCCCAGAGCTGTGATCAGTGCTCAGCCTGCCCCGTCCACCCACCGCTGCCGGCCCTCGGGGGTCCCTGTGGTGGGCTCCAGCCCCAGGCTCGGGGCTCCCTTCTGCTCCTGAGGTCTCTGCTCTCCCCTTGGGCTCTGGCTCCACACAGACCCCCGCCCCTCCCCAGGCCACGATTTCCCCTCCCAGCTCCAACTCTGCTTCCAATTCCTCCGGCTGGGCTCGGTGCGGAGATGTGGCCCTAAATGGTGTGTGCAGGGGCGGGGGTGGAGGGTGGGGCCGAGTCAGGCCAAGCGCCCTCCCTCGGAGACGCTTCTCCATCATAGCCGCTGCCTGTGGGCGGGTCCCCGCTGGCAGCCAGAGAGCTCCCTGCGCTCTCTCGGGCCGTGCTAGGTGAAGAGGGTCTCTTCCTGCCAGCCAAGAGACCCTCCCGGGGTCAGGGATCACCACTCCTAGTGAAGACGGGAAGGACCCTCCCACGACCGGGGCAGGAAAACCCGGGTCTGGTCCTTCTCGGGCTGCAGCGGCAAGGCCAGGGCTGCCAATGGGCATCCCCAGGCCCTAGGCTGGGAGCTGGTGGTCCGAGAAGGCCTACACAGGTGGACAATGGCCACCTCGACCCCTGCAGGGCTTCAGGGCTCTGCTCCAGCTTCTTTCCCAGACCCCTCAGGCCTCGCCTGCACTCCTGCAGCCATAGGGCAGTCCGCGGGCGATCAGGAGGAGGCGCCTCTGGGTGTGTGTGCCGGTCTCACGGGGAGCGCTGAGGGCCAGCACCACTGTCCTTCCCATGACGAGGGGCCTGGGAGCTCATCTGCTGCCCTCCCTGCCCGGACGGCCTTGACTGGGCTATGCCCGGGGTTCTTGGCAGCTCCTCACCCCTGCAGCCTGCAGAACCTGAGAATGAGTGGGATTCACCAGCCACCGGCCCTCAGCAGTGCTCCTGGCCCGAGGGACAGGAGGCTTGGCCAACCAGGCACCCCCGGACACTGCCCTGGTCCTGGGGACCCAGAGCAGGAAGCTGAGACGTCCCAGGGCTCATCCACCTGCTTTCCTTCCTCCTGATTTCAAGCCGTCCGTAACGCCCACGAAGGAGACAGAGTTTGTAGCCACGGCAGACAGACAGACCGGGAGTCTTGGATCCGCTGCTTAGCAGGGGCCTATGGACACGTTCCCGGAGGCCCCCCGGCTAGCAGGTGGCTGAGCCAGGCTGCTAACCAGCTCCAGAGTCTGTTTTCGTGATTCTGTTTCTCAAAATGTAAGCGCCGCGCAGGATGCAACGGGACCGGGGGACGGTGCAGGCGCGTGGCCAAACACAGCGACTCAGCCAGACGCCGTGCCAGCGAGCTGCATGGGGCACGGGCATCTGCCTGCTGGGGCTGAGCCGCCCTGCTCCTGCAGCCGCCAGGGCGGAGGGCGGAGGGCGGAGGGTGGAGGGCAGAGGGCGGAGGGTGGAGGGCAGAGGGCAGGGCAGCACACATTGTTCTGGAAGCAGGCAGTGCTGAGCAAGTAGATGGAGGCCTAGCTGTGAGTTGCTGGCCCTGGGATGTGCTGGGCACACCAGGGCCACAGACAGGAAGTGACTTTTTTTCTCTTTTCTTTTTAGGTCACACCCAGCGATGCTCAGGGGTTACTCCTGGCTCTGCACTCAGGAATGACTCCTGGGGGTGCTTGGGATGCCAAACGGGATGCCAGAATTGAACCCGGGTTGGCCACATGTAAAGTAAATGCCCTACCCATTGTCCGATCGCTCTGGCCACACATTTCTTGAAAGGACCCAGGACTTGTGGGGTATCAATGTCAGTGACCACAGACCCCAGGGTAGATCTGGATGACTAAGAGACCCGATCCCCCTTTTCCTGACAGAGTTGGTCAGGTCCAGCGAGCGCTATGTGCACGATGGCCAAACTGAGTCTGGAGGCAGGTACCGGAGGCCCGGGTGACCCTCTGGGTGTGTCTGGGACCTCGGGGGCACTTTGTGGGGTGGAGATGGGACTCGGTGCTGGTAGGCGTCTGCTTCCTTGCACGGTTCTCTCACACGTGTCAGCCCCCGGGGCGCTGGTGAGGTTGTCAGCCTTCTGGTCCTGAACACCCACAGACTCTGCAAATGGACGGGGAGAGGCCTGTGGCCATCGAGCTGGGCACACATTTCTGAAGGAGGTCAATTCCCTCCCTTCCCCATCTCCTGCTCCTCACAGACTTTCCCCGGCTTTCCCTGGCTCCCACCGGCCGCCCCAGAATGCCGTCCTGAGCCTCCTTTGGGAATCTCTGGGGCTGTGGAGATTGTTGGGGCCGGAGCCCATTCCACGCCCCCACAGGCAAGACCATGATTCAGTTCCGGCCGAGGGAACATTCTGGGCTGCCCTACAGCTGCAGATCCGTTCAGAGATCATCATATACCGGCCACGTGGCCGTTCCTGGGACCCACTGGGCCCACCAAACCTGAAGCTGCTGGAACTGGCAACTGTGCAGGAAGGTTTGAGCTGAGCTGGACACAGGCACAGAGGCCCACTGAGGCTCGGGTCCTGCCACACCTGGCACTTGTCCAGCAGCAACGTGGTCGACTCACATTTCACATCAGTTTCCTTTCCAGGGAAATGTTGCTGATATTTAGTGATTTGTTGTTGTTGGGCTGTTGGTGTGTTTTTTTTCCTCATAGATTTGAAAGATCTTGTTGTTTTTTAAATTAGCATTTTATTTTTATCAAGTTGAAAATCATATAGCATAGGATGGACCATTCATAATGAACAATTCATTATCAACTCAGCAGCACTTAGAACATTCACAATCTTGTACAAAACTGTCGCCTCTGTTTTTTTTTTTTTGGATGGGCACACTCAGCAGTGTTGGGGCTCTACCCAGAGTGGTGCTGGGGTCCCTCTGGGCAGTGCTCAAGGACTCTAAGGCCCCGGGTACTGAATCTGGCCTTCTGAGCCGTCCCTTGCTCACGTGCAAACCGGCCCTGGTGAGCTGTTCCCGGGGTGGACATTTGGCCCACCCCCACCTTGTGCTGTGGTGAGCAGGTGCTAGAAACTTGTGTGGACAAACAAATATTTGAATCGTGTATCGGGGGAGCTGTCCTTGGCCTGTGGTAAGCCTTAAATATTGTCCAGTTTGTCATTGTGAGTGGAAGTGTAGACAAAGCAGCTATTTTGTTTTTGATGGCCATGCCTGGTGGTGCTCAGGGCTGACTCTTGGCTCTACGCTCAGGGATCACTCCTGGCAGGGCTCAGTAGACCACCTGGGGTTCCAGGGACTGAACCCGGTTGGTCATGTGCGAAGCAAGCACCCTATCCACTGTACACACTGTACTAAAACAAGCAGCGTTTTGGGGGTTTGTTTTTGGGCCACACCCAGTGGTGCTCTTGGCTCTGCACTCAGGGATCACCCCCCGTAGGCTTGGGCGCCATATGGGATAGAACCTGGGTTGGCCCGTGTAAGGCAAGTTCCCTACCTGCTCTCCCATCTCTCAGGCCTGCAAAACAGAATTTTGAAAGAGTAGCTAGCTATGGAATCACCAAGCTTTTGTGGTTTGTGACAGTTGGGAACACTATCCTTACACTCGAGGTTACATAATAGCTCTCCCATAAAAGCTTCTACTTCCCTGTGTATTTCCTTACCAGTCTAACTGAGATTAAAAACAGTTCAGGGGCCCCAGGTCAGCTCAGTGGCAAAACCACCCTCCCAGCAAGCCCGAGGAGGCCTTGAACTCCTGAATTCAGTCCCTGGCATCGCCCTGTGCCCGAGTGTGATCCCAGCCCCGCCACCAGCTGCCCGAAACCACAGAGAAGGCTCCAGGACATGGTGACCCCCAGAGAGCCCTGCCATGAAGCTGTGTGTAAGATGTCAGCCTCTCAGCAAACACTAACGTATGGGATCCCTCGTCACCATCACAACTATGACAGCAGCAATAATGAAGGGAGAGGGCAGAGAGGGAGGGGAAAAAGCGAGGGGCCAGGGAGATAGTATAGCGAGTAGGGCGCTTGCCTTGTGAAGCCGACCCGAGTTCAGTCCCTGGCTTCCCACATGGTTCCCTGAATACCACCAGGACTGATCCCTGAGCACAGAGCCAGGAGTAACCCCTTAGCACTTCTGGGAGTGGCCCCCAAAACAAAAAAGAAAAACTGAGGGGCCAGAGAGATAGCACAGTGGGCAGGGCACTTGCCTTACATGCAGTCAACTTGGGTTCAATCCCCAGCATTCCCTATAGTCCCTGAGCATCGCCAGGTATGCCCCCCCCCAAAAAAACAATATAAAGACGTAAAGCCTGTCTGCTTGTCCAACCCAGGTCAGCCAGAGAGCTCATGAGAGAGGCACTCTGGAAGGGCCCCCCTGAAGCTAGAACACAGACTCCCCGCCAGGAAGTTTGTCTGGCACATGTTTGTCTGGCCTGAATTCTGTTACTCTTTCATTTCATTTCGTCCTCCCCCTTCTTTTGGAGGGGGGTCTCACCCACCCACCAGTGGCCAGGGCTTCCTTTGGCTCTGCACTCAGGAATTACTCCTGGTGGTGCTCGGGGACCAGATGGGATGCTGGGGATCGAACCCTGGGCAGACGGGTGCAAGGTAAACGTCTCCTATACTGTGTCTCTAGCCCATGTTGTTCTTGCATTTTTCAGAGCAGAGACCGAAGGTTGAAGTGACTCGGGCCCAAGGTGGCATTAGTGAAGAGACACACGGAGAATGTCACCTCCCGGCTCACTGCCAGCACTTGGGGTGGGTTCTGAAGAGCAGGAGAGACTCGCCTTAGACCAAAGGCTCTTGGGCTTTCTCCCTTCTCTTCTGGACCTGAACGAGAAACCAGTTCTATAGAGTTGGTGCTGTTCAGCTGCCGGGGAAACTTAAGACTCAGTATTGGCCACTTGGGGTGTGTTTTCCTTGTGTTTTTACCCCTGATTCTCCTCTTTTCTTTCTTCTCTCCCCATCGCTCCCACCCCCTTTTTCAAATACACACCCAGCGGTGCTCAGGGCTTACTCCTGACTCTGTGCTCAGGGATGTCTTCTGGCGGTGTTTGGGGGGCCCTCTGGGATGGCAGGGATCGAAACCGGGTCCACGGCGTTCAAGGCGACCCCCCTCCCCGCTGTACTGTCACTCTAGCCCGTGATTTCTCTGTCATGACAGAGTTTAGGCTGCACACTACACAGAAATTAAAGCGATGATAGAGATTAGACACGTCCTTGCCTGCTAGTTACAGTCACGCGGCGACTGTTGGAGAGATGTGTGGCCTGGCCAGTGTGTCCCAGGCAGGCCAGCTGGACACAGGAGCCGGCTAGTAAGCTGGGGTGCTCAGCCCGTTGCTTCAGTGTGTGGTGCCTCAGTTTCCCCTTCTGTGAACCAGAGGATCGCAGCCCGGACCCACTGCCTGGAAACACTTAGTCCCAGCCCTCAACTCTCCATCCGAGCCTTGGCTCTGAGCCTGCAAGGAGTGAGGGCGCAATAAATTCTAGCTTTAAGTGTAATTCAGGGTCTCTAAATGAATTAGGAATGCGCTGGAGGGAAATGGAACCTACTGTTGGGGGTTTTCCACCCGTGGGGAGGGGGGGCTGGCAAAGATCGGATTACATCTGGAGCCCCTGCCACAAACCACATGGATTCGGGGAGAAATCTGGTTTCTGTTACAGCGACGTGAAGAGTGCGCAGGCATCCGGCGGGCTCAGAGGCCGGTTCTCACGCAGCAGGGAGACGCGGCCACGTGGAGGGGTGCGGGGAGGGGCGCATGGAGAGGGGTGTGTGTGGAGGGACTCGTGGAGGGGTGCGTGAGGAGGGGCGCGAGGAGGGGTGTGTGGAGAGCCTCGTGGAGGGGCACACGAGGAGGGATGCAGGGAGGGGCATGGGGGAGGAGCACGAGGCGCGGTGTCTGGGAGGGGTGCGGGGAGGGGAGCAAAGGGAAGAGCCCGCCCAGGCCACAGCCTCCTGCTCCAGGGGGCAGAAGTTTCCCGAGGTGCGGGCACTGCCGTGTGCTGGCTCGCCTCCCCTCTTTCTTCTCTTCCGCCGACCCAGGTTTCTGGGTGCCTCCGCCTGGCCCGTGCTGGGAGACACAGCGGGGCCCTGTGTGGGCGAGACTCCCACGAGGAAACTGAGGCCCAGAGAAGGCACTGAAGCCACCCTGGCCCCTCACCCCACCAGAGTGCAGCCCCTAAGGTGACGCTAACCTGGGCCAGGCACCTTCGGGTGAGGCCGGTGGCCCTGATGTGGCCCAGGGTCCTCCTGGGTCAGCTTTTATGTGAGGACAGTAGTGGGTGTATCCATGGGCCTTGCTCAGACAGGCGGCGAGCAGGTGCCAGGGTGCCTGGCCTCCTGACACCCCAACCCCCAGTTTCAACCCACTTTCCCCTTGAGAAGCAGGGGGAGGTGGGGGTGCTGATTCCTGAGCGCACCTTTCTCCAGCAACTGACTTTTGGTGTCCTGGGCTGGTCTAGAGAGCCCCGGGGGAGGGCCTGAGCATGCCCTTGGCCAGGGTCCAGGGTGAGGTGGAGGGGTGGGCAGAGGCAGTGCTCACTGGTCTGTATGGACTCAGTCCCTCTGTGAGCTGGCCCAAGCAGATCTGCCTGCCCCCTCCCCCGGAGGCTCACTTTCTGTCCCCTCGCCCCACACTACCTTTGGGGGGATATGAGACCTTCTCCAGAAGGTCTTGGTGGCAGGCATGCAAGAGTAACAAACTCGTCTCTGCTCCCCAACCCTGCACAGTCTGAGCTGCAGGGGGCGGTGCAGAGTGCTGCGGGTCTGACCTGTAGGGAACAGTGCTGAGCGCTAGGTGGGGGGGGGAACTGCCGACCCCCGCCTGACCTGTAGGGGGCGGTGCTGAGCGCTGGGGTGACTGCCGACCCCCGCCTGACCTGTAGGGGGCGGTGCCGAGCGCGATAGGGCTGCCGCCCCCTGCCTCGGACAGCGAGTGACCGCAAGGCCTGGTGGGGCCCTGGAGCACCGCCCGCCCGCGGGCCCTCCCACTCAGCTCCACGCCTGACCTACTTAGTAAACTTCCAAGAAAATTGGGGGGGGGAGAAGAATGAATGGAAAAGCCCCCAAGCGACCCCGTCCTCCCGAGGACACGGCCCGAGGGGACCCGCCGAGGACACGGGCCTGGGGACACGGGCCGGGGGACCCGCCGAGGGCGCGGGCCGGGGGACACGGCCCGGGGGGACCCGCCGAGGGCGCGGGCCGGGGGACACGGGCCGAGGGGACCCGCCGAGGGCTCGGGCCGGTGGACCCCCGAGGGCACGGGCCGGGCTGCTCCGCAGGCGCCGGCTCCCCGCCCGCCCGCCAGGCGCAGAGCCGCGCGTCCCCGCGACCCCGCGGCGTCCCTGCCCCCTGCCGCGGCCTGGCCGCTGCCGCCCTGCCCAGCCGGGGACGGAGACGCGCCAAGAGGGTCTGCAGCGCCCGCTGGGAAGCCCCGCGGCTGCGGCTAGCGTGGGAGCCGCCCCGGCCCGGCCTGCCCGATTCCTTTCCTGCCGCCGGGCCTTTTGTGAACGCTTCCCTTTTTGCTTGCAGTGAGTTCTGCTCTCCTGTAGGCTACAAAGTGTCGGTTGTTATAAAATCCGGGGGGCGGAGCCTGCTGACGAGGCGGCGGGGGGAGCTGGCAGCCCCGCGGGGCGAGCAGTCCGGCCTGGGCTCCGCCGGCTCCAGCCCCGCCGCCGGCTCCAGCGCGGAGCTCAGCCCCAGGCGCGGCGAGCGGAGGGAGGGAGGATGCGACACGACCGGCCCTTTGGCAACCTGACCACCTCCCCGGACAAGCCTCGCGGAGCCAGCTGGGGGCTGCGTGCGGACCGGCAGGCGCCAGCCTCGCGGATGTGTGTGTGTGCGGGTGTGTGAGTGTGTGTGTGTGTGTGTGTGTGTGTGTGTGTGTGAGTGAGGGTGTGTGCATGCTTCCAGCCCGTGTGCGTGACCGTGTGTGCATGGGTGCACGAGTGCACGGGTGAGTGGGGTGTGTGTGCGCGCGTGTGGATGTGTGTGTGGATGTGTGCGCGCGCGCTCTCCTGGTTATTATTTTTGGGAAGGAAAATCTTGGCTATCTGGGGCAGGTTCCGGTGCTTCTGCGCTTGGGGTTTCTTCTTCTGCAAGAGAAGCTGACCAGAACACGCTGCTACAGACATTTTCCCCCCTCCACGACTCCAGAGAATTTTTCTCCCAGAACCAGGGGATTTTCTTCCCCTCCGAGCTCTGCAGCAGAGTGAGAGATTAGCCCCTAAACCTGTGAAAGCGACCTGAGCCGTGTGATTAGCGGGGACACAGAAAAGGAGGAATAAGCCCCCCGCTGCCTGTCAGCGCCTCTGGCCACGTTGGAAGATGTCATCTCAAACTAAGTTCAAGAAAGACAAAGAGATCATTGCGGAATATGAGGCCCAGATAAAAGGTGAGCTTCGGGGGCTGGGGTGGGGGGCCCGGCCTCCTCTCCCCTTCCCTGCCTCGCCGTCTCCCTGCCTCCACCCCTTCCTCCCTGCCATCTCGAAATGTTGTTCTACATCAATAATCTTATTGTGTGCGGCGGGCGGCCGGGCCCTGCAAGCCCAGGCTGGCCTCAGCGCTCGTCAGGGGCAGTCTCTGCATTGCAGGTGTGGGAGGATTGTCACTCGCCCGTGCTCATGGGCCCGGCGTGTCACTCCGAGGCCATTCTGATGGTGGCCACCCCGCCCCCACCGAGTGCCCCGTGACTCCGTGTGTCTGTTCCACGGCCCCAGCCCCTCCCCCCTTGCCTTTCTCCCCTCGCTCCTCCGGCTGCTCTGCCACTTTTCTCTGGGCTGGACGTGGCATAGCCAAGGCCAGCAAGCAGGGGCGGGTGGGGGCGGGGGTTGTGCTTCTTTGTGGCCTCTCCTGGCTGGCCTGGGTGGCCGTGGGTGAAACTTTCAGGGGAGGCATTGATGCACCCGGCTGCAGCCGCCTTGCAGGAAGGGGGGCCGGGTGTGGGGCCCATCGTCTCCCCCACACATGCAGCCCCCCAGCACAGCCGCGCACCGGCTCCTGGCGTCGCCAGCCTGCGTTCAGGCAGCAGTGTGGCGCTGCCTGGCTGTCCTGGTGCCCGTGGCAGCCTGCCAGGACCGGGAGATGTCCTTGTTTCAGCCCCGGGCCCCCGGAGGCCGCTCCCTCTGTCCGCCCTGGCAAGGTGAACCCGAAAAACGGATCCCAGGGAGCAGCCCCGTGCAGCCCAGTGCCCGCACAGGCCCGCTGGCTCCTCCACCCTCGCCAGTGCCAGGGATGGGTCAGGAGGCCTGGAAGCGTGGCCCCCCTCCCCGCACCCCTCCCTGCCCGGGCCTCAGCGCCTCCCGGTTCCCTCCTGGTCATGGTTTTCCTGGCTGGGATTCGGGGAATGCTGGGATACCAAAGGGGACACTTCAGCCGCGTGGCCGCTGGCCTTGGCGCTTCCCCGAGGGCTGCAGGGCGCGTTGGCGACGGGGGCAGGTCGCGGGGGCTGTCACACCTGCATCCGGCGCTGCTGGACTGGGGTGTGGGGCGGGCGCGGGCGCCGGTACCGCCGCGGGAGCCTCTGGGCGGAGCATCCTCAGAGCCGCGTTCTGTGCGCGACTCCGCTGCTCCACAACCATCTTTTGCCTTTTAGTTCTGCTCTAGTCCTGCAGGCTGATCCCTTCGGGGTGGGACCCGGGGCCAGGCCAGAGCCGAAGGCGCCTCACTCCCGCCTCTCCTCTGGGGGCTCAGCTGCTAGCAGGGCGCTGGCCGGAGGGGAGCGAGCCTGGCTGCAATGTGGGAGAGGCCAGAGATTCTTCGCTGATCTCGGACGCGTCCTCACAAAAGCCCAGTTTTTAGGATTTGCCGAAATCAGTTTTGTTAGAAATCAGAACCTTTATGTTTCAGAAGACAGACTCGGCTGTGATAATTTTTTAACTGAAAAAAAAGGGGGGATCATGGAAAGATGGGGATGAGTTTCCAACAGTTTGGGGCTTTGAAAAGCATCTTCCGGGTGGGAAATGCATCTTTCTGAAGGGAGGGCCAGCCCCGGCCAGCCATCAGTGCCCAGCAAACTCGACTCGGGGATCAATTAAGCATTTATTGCTCCGGCCGAGCCTTTTTACCTCCCACCTGCATTTTAATAAGGAACGAATTTCCTGCTGAAAATTGTCCAAATGGTCCTGTCTCTCCCTCTCAGTGCTTCTGCTCTCCGGTTGGGAGCTGAATTTTATTTCTCGAGAGTGGATTTAGGTCAGGGCGATGCTGGGCCCCAAACCCTCTGGAATCTTTGATTGCAAAATCCGATTGATTCATCATTATCCTAATTAGGGAGATGTTGCAGACTTACTGCGCCCCAGTCCCAACCCTGGCTCCTGGGGGGCCCCGTGGGACACAGAAAGGGCTTGTCTGAGCTGGGGCTGCAGCGCCAGGCCTGGTGCTGAGCGGGCCGAGAGGTCACAGAGCTGGGGCGGGAGGGCCTGGGAGTGCCCCCTGCATTGTCTGCCGGCAGCTGCCCCTCGGAAGGCTTTCAGGAGCAGGTGACGGTTTGGTGCTGGGGTGGCCGCCTCAGAAAGCCCCATTGTTTACCCTGAGAGTTTTACTCACCGCCTTTGTCACTGTTCTCTGAACGTTTGACCAATCACCCCCCCAGAGTGCCTGATGCCACTTATGTTCCTTCCATGGTAGCGTCTGGTTGATTGGCTGCTCACCCCCAAATCGGGCAGATTTTGTCCTTGGTGAATTTTGTGAGGGGAACTTTTGATTTTTTCACGGTGATCCTGGGTGCTCGGTGGAGTTGTTCTTCAGATTCGCTCTTTGATCTCTTTTTTGAGTTTGGGGGTTTAACAAAGGGGAGTGCTTTGACACAGCCTTTAACATATTTTTCTCTTGAAACCAATCTCAGATCCAGGCTTTTATCTCATCAGCCTTTTGAATCTACTTAATCACTTCCCTTTTTGTCCCTGTTTTGTTTGGGGGCCACACCCTGCTGTACCCAGGCTATTCCTGACCCTGCTCCCAAGTGGCCCCTGGCGCTTTCACTGTTTAATGCCCAAGTACATAATTTCTCTGCACATTTCCAGGAAGGGGGGACGCATGCACCTCAAAAGGCCCGCCCCTGTTATCTCTGTGGCGACTCTGTTAGAGCAAGGTGTGCCAGCTGCCTTTTGGGTGTTTGCAGCCGCGAGTTGTGCAGACCGGCCCTGGGCTCTCGGAGGATGGCTTTCTGCTGCTCGTCACCGTCACTGTCCCTGGCCTTTCCAGCTTCCGCTTCCTAGAGCGTGAGCTGCCAGGGCTCGGCAGTGGTGCTTGGCAGGCGGAATGAATGAGCGAGTGTGGCCAAGTGACAATCTGTGGCCACTGGCCTACCCGCCTTGGCACGGGCCGGGGAAGATGGAGTGGTCGTGGTTGGGGTGGATCTGAGGGTCCATGTCCTGTCCAAAGGGACAGTGTCTGCTGGGGTTCAACCATGTGTTACATTTAGTAATGGAGGTCCTGTCCAGATCTACCCTGTTTTCAACAGATGCCAGAGATCTTCAGGAGAACTTTCTGCTTTGAAATAGATTTTTACCAAGTGGACCTTCAGCAGGCCTTATTATCAATAACTTCCTATAGGAGTTATTATGGTTCAGATTAGCTAGACATGTTCTATCACCTCCTTAATACTGTATGTAATGCTTCTGTTCATATAGCTCAAGGGTTCAATTAGCTTTCCTTGCACTGTAGGTATTATTATTTTTAGATTGTTTGGTTTTGTCTTGTTTTGGGACCACACCCTGTGCTAGGGGTTATACCCAGCATGCCTTGGGGGGGGGGGGTCACTCTCAGGAATACCCAGGGGATCGTGTGCTCTCAGGAATGGAACCAAGGGCTCCTACAGGCATACCCTCGCTCTTACGTCTGTTTTATTTCTCTAATCCAGTAGGCTGGGAGCTGTGTGAGATCAAAGAAAAGAACATGACTTCAGATGGTTTGTTCTTGGTGACCCCAGTCTGGCTTCTGAGGGCCCTCACTTCCTCAGTGAGGTGGTCACTTATGTCCCTTTCATAATCTCTTCGAGAAACTTGCCTGAGAGTAATGCGACATTCTCTAATTTGGAACCAGCCAGCAAGAACTTCTTTCCCCTTGGGAAAACAGAATCAAACATTGGCCAGTGCCAGCTTTTTGGCCCCTGTCCTTCTCCTCGGGGCTCCCCTAAGAGCCCCGGGAGTGTTTGGTCATCTTGTTTGTGGTCATTCTCAGGGTCAGCCTGCTCTCACTCATCTTGCTGTCAGAATGGTCTGTTCTGCCTTGATTCAGTTCTCATTTCCACTTTAACATAATAGGAAACTGATATGGAACCAGAGGTAAGGTAAAGGTAAAGGCCCTCCCGTTGATCGTCGATTTGCTCGAGCGGGCCCAGTAACGTCTCCATTGGAGAC
>JAOXYA010015373.1:0-13774 GCA_028565675.1 Sorex palustris | reverse complement strand
GACTTGTGCCCAGAGGCAAACTCTGTCTTATTTTTTCATTGTTTTATATTGAATCACTGTGAGATATGCAGTCATAAAATTATTCATGATTGGGTTTAGCTGTACAATGTTCTAACACTCATCTCTTCACCAGTGAACGTTTCTCATTTCTGTCTTATCTGCAAACCTGAACATAGACAAGGACAGTATTGTGGGGGTTTTGGGGGACGAGGCAATATAGGAACAAGAGACAACTTCCTTCCCAGTAGAACTGCTTGTAATTCAGCTCTTAATTTCCTCTATGCCTGATTCAATTCTACATATCCAAATACATGGGACATTGTTATTTTATTTATCATAGTTAAGTTTCTCAAGATTGAAAAATAAGATTTTTCTTTTAAGAATTACCTAGTTAGGGAGGGGAGAATATTATTCCTGTCCCAACCGGTTTAATTTGAAATGGAATCGCTATTTCTATCTATAAATCCTAGGAACACCTCCAAGATTTGATGGCAGCCAGGCCAAACTGCATCCAAGCTTGGCTCGCTCTGCCACCTAGTGGCCATTTGGTGAACTACACAAGCAAGACGTTACCTTTGTGGCGGAATCGAATCCTGAAAATGTTTTCCAGTCACGTGATTAATTTGACTTCGTGTCCTTTTATTTTTAGCTTCTATTCTATGAGTTTCAAAAGAAAAAGTTAGAGGCACAAGCGTGACTCGAAGGTTTGGTGGCTGAGCACTGCCTACCCAGGCTGGACAGTGGCGGCAGACGGAAGGTTGGATGAAAGACCAGGGGAACGGAGAAACTGTGTCCAGGCCCTAGGCTGATCAGTAGACGGTTTGTTTCTCTCTCCTCCCCAGCATAGTCCGATATCTCCTCTTACGGCGCAATCACGGTCGTAATTTTGGTCATTGTCCCTGTCATCAGAGTTCCATCATCCTCGTCTCCTCGTAGACCTCAAAGTCCTCTACCTCGTTGCATTTTCCTCCTAGTCCGTCTTCGTCTCATAGTCCTCTACTTCCAGTCATGGTCATCATCTAGTCCTCCTTCTAGTCCTCCTATTTCATCACCGTATTCTTGTCCTCCAAGTCCCAAAGTTTCCAAAGTCTTAGTTTTCCTTCTCCTAGTCGTTGACTTTCTAGTCCTCAAAGACCTCAAAGTCCCAAAGTCCCCAAAGTCTCAAAGTCTCATTCTCCTGGACTTCAACATCTACTCCTCAACTTTCTAGTCCTTGACTTTCTAGTCCTCAAAGGCCTCTCTCTGTAGTACTATAGCACCGTCCTCCCGCTGTTCATAGATTTACTCGAGCGGGCCCAGTAACCTCTCCATTGTCAGACCTGTTGTTACTGTGTTTGGCATATCGGATAGGATAGCACAGTTGTTTGCCTTGCACGCAGCCAACCTGGCTGATCTGAGTTCAATTCCTCCGCCCCTCTCAGAGAGCCCAGCAAGCTACTGAGAGTATCCCGCCATTCTTTAGGTGGTGCCTCAGTTTCTCCTCTCCAAAGAGTTCAGGACATATTTGTCAAAGAAATGTGGCCTCCAGGCTAAGAAATATTTTTGTTACTTCCCAACAGTCCATTATGGAGGGCCCCTGCGTACCAGCAACAATCTTCATCTGCTGCCCACAGGGTTTTCTCCTGGCCAGTCCTCTTCTCTAAACCTCAGTCCCACCCCTATGTGGTGGGTGGAGCCCCCAAGAACTGTGTAGAAAGGTTCTGTTCTAAAGAATTGGGAGATGGCAGCACTGAGCCTCCGTTGGTACGTGTGATCGTGCACTCAGCACTACACTTCATGTGTGTGGGCGGGACTGTCCTTCCTCCTCCCCAGCACAGACCAGATACAGAGGAGCAAAGAGAGGCCTGGGAAGGAAATGGTAGAACCTGACTTTCCGAGCAGTCCCCCTCAAGCCAGGCCTGCTGAGACACCCCAGCATACCCCATGCTCCCTGCTTCCCAGAGTGGTCTCCTTCCCACGAACTAGAGATTTTTGAGTGAGCTGAGCCACCAAGAATAGGCATGAGGGTCTTCTCAGCCACTTTCCTGGGGCACTTGTTGAGAGGGCCCCTGGGTCTTGGGTTCTCAAGGCTTGCTCCTGGCTCTGTGCTCAGGGAACAACCACCTTCAGGGAACCACATGGGGTAGGAGAGATTGAAGCTGGAAAAATTGTGTGCAAGGTAAATGCCCAAGCCGCTGCTCTATCTCTCTGGCTCCTACCCAGCAATTGTGTTTATGTGATTCTTTTATTTCTTGGCTCATACCAATGAATCAAAGAATATGCCCACGTAGAAAAACGGACTCAAATAAAAAATTCAAACAGGTTTCATGTGTTTAGAGTTTCCTGTAAAATGCATCATCTAAGTTCACATCTCTCGTGTGAGCTCAGGGGCTGGGGAAAGAAACTTGGAATAGTCCAAGTGAATTCTGGAAGCCAGAGCAGGAAGACACAGGGTTCTCAAGCATAGTTTTTAAAGAGCTTCTTCTAACCCTATCTGGACCGTGCTTTCTGTGGGTTTCTCAGGGTGAATTCAAGCCTCACAGAGCACCTTCAAAGACTGCATCGCCCAACGTCCACAAGGATGGCAGCCATTCCCACAGGACAGTGACAAGACCCATATGAATAATGGTTTTGTTGAAGTGAACCTTCAGAGTAGGCACGCTGAAGTCTCTCTTGGAAACTTCTTCATCCCATCCATAAAGAAGGGGCCGCAATGACGGTATTTCTGTATTTTCCTTTCACATTGTTGGTAAAGACTTTCCCATTTGCCCGCAGTTCTGCTTGTCCTTCTCTCTCGCTCAGATTCCCGTGCACTCGGTTTCTGCCTTCTCACGTGCCTTTCCATCTTCTGTCTCTCTTGATTCTCTTTAGCTCCCAACCTCACCATGCGTCGTATTCCTCCTCGTCATTCTCATCATCAGTGTTAAGCGCATCCAGGGCAACCGGGTACCGCTTGCTCAGTTCTTTCCTGCTCTTCCTCTCAGCAGTGCTGAGTGCACTCAGGCCTCTCCCCAGCCAATGCTTTGCCTCCTGCTCCAGTTCCTGCTCCAGGTCCCTCTGTCCCAGTGCTTCAGCCTCACCGTGCTTCCAGCTGAAGACTGGCTTGAGGCTGGGTTTCGCTGTCTGTGTACCCTTCAGACTCAGTCTCGGATTCTGACCCTCCCCAGAACGTCCCTCTTCTTCCACCTCCGTGACGTCTATCTCTTCGGTATTTCTCTCCTGTGCTCGCTGACTCATCATGCCACGGCGTCTGTGGATTTCCTCCTCATCAATGATCTCCTCCTCTTCTGCACCACTGTCTTCCCGTCCTTCACGCCCAGCATCTTCTTCCACCTCTGAGTCACTTTTCCCCCACTACTGGTCCCACGATTTTCCCATGTCGAGCTAATCTTGCTTCCACCTCTTCACTGATGCGGTTCTGCAAACCACGCAGCGGGGGGACACGAGATGAATCTTCCTTCTGTTCCCCAGGCTCTGCTTCTTGGCGTTTGGCTTTCTCAATCAACTGAAATGTTCGTCTTCTTCCTGGCTTGTGGCGTGACTTCCCCAAAAAGGACTCCTGGTTGCCGTTTTACGTTGCTGCTAGCTCAGGAAAGTTGGGTACAGGGAGGCACACTCAAGAAGAGTGTTTCCACCTTTCTGTTAGACCCCTCTGGGCACCAGCATTTGGAGAAATGCCCAGGCAGAGCAACTCAGTCCCAGCCTCGGCTGAGGCGTCATTGGAGCGATGCAGCAGCCTCAGATGGACGTTCAGGTAAAGCATTTTTAAGGATCCTTTACATCCTTGGGTTAAGAAATGTTCGGCTTAAGATAAAAAGAAATTATATGTAACAATCTATTTCATAGGACTGGAATTATTTTGCATTATTTAATTAAAAGGATATTTACCAAATAGCTATATAGTTAATAATGTATATAGTTATGTATAAAAGAAATAAATAAATGCAATTGATACATTGATTAAAACAGACCCCTTCTACCTTAGATAGAATTAGAGTAACTCCTGAGCACTGTGATGGTAAATATTAGCTTCAGCATTGTTGGAATGTTTGCCCAATGCATGATGTTTTATTTTTCAGTTAAGAAAGAAAGTAGACTTGCTTTGTTCATTTTTTTTTCATTGAAGTAACAGTGGTTTATCACATTATATAGGTTTCAGCTGTGCTGAGTGATCCATTTTGAATTCAGTATTCATTTTCATCTGGAAGTTTTATCTTTCTCTTCAGAGCCTGGCAAGCTACTGAGAATATCTCACCTGCACAGCAAAGTCTGGCAAGCTACCCATGACGTATTCGCTATGCCGAACACAGTGACAATAAGTCTCACAATGTTACTGGGCCCACTTGAGCAAATTATGAACAATGGGAGAACAGTGCCACAGTGCATAGAAAATAGTATCAGCACAAATAGACCTGGTCCAGAGACATAGCAACCAGTCTCGACGGCACCACAGCACTGGAGATCTCTCTGGGCCCCATACCGAGCCAATTTCTGGGGCACCCCAGATAGAGCAGGTGCAGTCTCCCCATCTACTCCAAATGGAATCCTGGTGTCCAAGAGCTTCCACAAGCAAGGCACAGAGAGCGGGTACCAGGAATAAATCTCCATGCCACATGGTGGCAGAGGCACTGGTGGGTCCCACACCAGCTCTCTGTCTGCTCATTGGCCTAGCTCTCACGCCCACAAGCTTTCGCTGGGCACCATCTTGGTGCACCAACAACCCTAGCCCAGAGATGCCCAGTTGAATCCCAAAATGGATTGGTGCCTTACAGAGTTGTCTCTGTAACCCAATCATTATAATCCAGGATCCCAGAAATGCATGGCCACAAAGCAACCATGCAAATATCTGATATTTGAATATCTCATGATATTCAAAATGAGCAATGGAAAATAAATTATCTAGCATCTGCTCTTGGAAGGCAAACTTCAATGGTGGTGAGAAAATTAATATAATGTCCCAAAGTAGAGAGAGAGTACTGGGGAATTGTCTGCATGGAGGCAGGGTGAGGATTGGGATGGGGCGGGGGGATAATGGGGATAACGTTGGTGGAAAATGTGCACTGGTGGAGGATGGGCTGTTCGACAATTGTATGGCTGAATATCAAACATAAAAGCTTTGTAACTGTATATCACTGTGATTCAATAAAATAAAATAGAAAAAGAAAATAGTATCAGTGCTTTTTAGGGAACTATTAAACTCTCTTGGCCCAGAGAGTACTCACCTCACATGGAGCTCAGAATGGCACGTACACAGACAAAGAGAGTAAGTCTTGCTTGGTAATGCAGACGATATTTTGTAAAGTTTATCATCAGAGAAACTGCCCCTTTCTTGCTGTATTGTAAGCTGCACTGCAGCTGGGAGGGAGACAGTTCTGAATTGAACCCCAACATTTCCACTGTATGACTGGAATTCACATATACCCATAAGTTTTAATTCCTACAACTACACAATGGAAGTAGAAATATCACCTTGTGAAGTTCTATAGACATACTATGAGATCATAAATGTGGTATATATAACATAGTGATTGGAAAATACTTAGGAGGCATTATGAGTATTTTAAAATTAAAATGATAGATCTCATACTTACACCTTCAGCATATGAAGGTGGTTCCTTCTCTATCCTAACTGCTTTGTATACCACCCCCCCAACCCCCCCACACACTTGTTGTAGCTTCCAACAATTGACCAAGTCATCCTGGTCCCTGTTTTCCCTGACCTTGGATATTAGTCTCATACTATTTTTCACAGGTTATGGGTCACGGTCACCCCGTTGTTCATCCATTTGCTCGAGCGGGCCCAGTAACATTGTGAGACTTGTTACTGTGTTTGGCATATCGAATACATCACGGGAAGCTTGCCAGGCTTTGTCGTGAGGTCAAGATACTCTCAGTAGCTTGCCAGGCTCTCCGAGAGTGGTGGAGGAATCGAACTCAGGGCAGCCATACTATTTTTACATCCCACAAATGGATGCAGTCATTCTATAGCTGTACCTCTCCTTCTGACTCATTTCACTTAGCATGTTTTTTTCCAGGTCCATCCATTTATAAGCAAATTTTATGATTTCATTTTTCCTAACTCAGCTTAAAGGTTTTGAATATCACATTGGCTCTTTTGCAGATGCTCATGAACTGACAAAAGGCATTTTTACTGAAAACTATGTTACAAAAATTTATATATAATTAATTTTTTAATATAAAATTATGTGATATACGTATATATTATGTGATATAATATATATATTCACATACAAGTGGAAGTACTCAGGGCTTAATCCTGGCTCTGTCCTTAGGAATTACTCCTGGCAGGAGTCAGGGGACCATATAAGATGCTGTCAGTTGTGTACAATGCAAATGCTGTACTAACTGTACTATTGATCTGACCCCTAAATATTTATTTTTAAAAAATATTCTTTGGTGGAAAGAGAGCAGTATATAAGTGCTAACTGGGATTTTCTTTGGAGGTTTAGTTCTATATATTATGTCAGAAATAGAGAGAGAGATAGAGAGAGAGAGTACAAAAGAGAGGTAAATTGGGGGGCACACCTAGCAATGCTCAGGAGTTACTCCTCATTCTGTGCACAGAAATTATTCACCGGTAGTTCTTGGGGAGCCACATGGGATGATGGTCATCAGTCCTGAGTCAGCTGTGTTCAAGGCAAACACCCTATCTTCTATACTATCATTCCCGACCTCAAGAGAGGTAATTTTTTTTTAAGACAAAGGGACTCTGAAAACCCAGGAAACTCACTTGCCCTGGCATTTGATATGATGTTTGCTACCATAGAATTCATATGGAAATTCACTTGGTAAAGAGATTAATATGAAGTCAGCAATCATTTGGCAGGTTGAGGAGAAAGTTACAAATGAAACAAGTCATTGGAGACCATAGTTCCATACCTGGGCAAAATTGACAATTTTCAATATTTATTGTACCCTATCATATTATAAAGATGTCCTAGCCAAAATGAACTAATCATAGTTGCCAAGGAAATAATTACCATGCCTCATTATATTCTGCATCTTCATTGCCAGCACAGGATTTGATAATGGGTCTCTGTGTGCTATTTGCATTTAATTTGAGTTTAACCAGATGATGCTCAAAGATTCCTAAAATAGTATATGACATTTTATTTCTATTCTAAAAATGGTATTATTCCAAAAGTAAAAGATGATCTGAATTATTGACATAATACGTACTTATTTTTAAATAATCAGTTTCCAGAAAATATTAGGTACAAAAATTGATACTGTCGAACATATTTACTGAAATAAAATTATCCTAAAAATTGGTTCTCCAAACATCTTCATATTGTGTCGGAACATGGCAGAGAAAACTGTTCGTAATGATATGAAGACCATAATTACCTCATGCTTTATAAGGTTAGTTTTGTCTTTCTACACAACTCCAGATGTAGATTGTTTTCAAACAAAGCAAATGAATAGGACTACATTTATTTATCATTCAATTTTCAGACTAGCAATTACCTCTCAGATAATAATAATGAACAATTACACTCTCTGGGCAGCTGCATTTTCCCATTTGTAGAAAATACAATAAGAACATTAGGGAAAAAAGTGGGTCTATGAAAAATTTTGAAGACATGTAATAAGAAGACAAATTTATTAGGTACTTTATTTTACCGAGAATAATCTTCATGGTAACTCTATGAAGTATTTTTCATTTGTTAATTTTTTTATAAAGATTTCTCCTTCTTAAAAGACTTTCTTATTGTAAAGAAAAATTTTAAGGTTTAGAAAAATGAAGGGAAGGACACAGACTTCTCATATAATTCCTGGTCTCACTCCTACATAGTTTGCGTCATTATCAAATCCCTCAACAGATCAACAGATTGGTATTTTAGTTAAATTCAATGAACCAAACATTCTAATCACCAAAGTCCATGAATTATATTAGTATCTTGGTGTTGTACATTCTGTGGTTTTCAGCAAATATAAGATGATACTTAACCATCATTATAATATCACACAGAGTATTTTTATTGCTCTTAAAGTCCCTTGTGTTCATCACTTCATTCTTTGGATCATAACTCTTAGGAATCATCTCTACAATTTTTTTTAAGTTTCGGGGTATTACCTGGTAGTGCTCCAGACTTCTGGATCTGCACTCAGGGATGCCTCCAAAGGTACTCAGAGGGCCATATGCAGTTCCACAAAGAACGGAACTTAGCTATACTGTATCTCTGTATTTGACCTATTGCCATAGTCTTCATTTTCTAGAATGTCATATAGTAGGGATCTTCCAGTATATCTCTTTCTGATAGACTTCTTATACTTAGTAACATGCATTTATGATTCCTTCATGACTTGAATGAATAATATTCTACTTCTTGAATGATACAGACTTCATCTGTCACCTACTAAAGGGCATGTTGGTTTCTTTCAAGTTTCGGCAATTGCCAATTTAGCCACTGTGAAAATATGTGCACATTTTTGTGTGGTTGTAAAATTTTACTAAAGTTACTTGGGGGGGGGGGAGTTTGAGCCACATCCAGTTGTCCTCAGGGTTCACTCCTGATTCTATGCTCAGTGATCACTCTTTTTTTTTTCTTTTTGGGTCACACCCAGCAATGCACAGGGGTTACTTCTGGCTCATGCACTCAGGAGTTACTCCTGGCAGTGCTCGGGGAACCATATGGGATGCTCGGAATCAAACCCGGGTCAGCCACATGCAAGGCAAATGCTCTACCTGCTGTGCTATCGCTCCAGCCCCTCAGTGATCACTCTTAGTGGCACTCAGGGGTAGTAGGTATTGCCAGGAATCAAACGGGCATTAGCTGCGTACAAAGCAAGTACATTATTCCTGTACCATCTCTGCAGTTCTACTAAAGCTATTGCTTAATCTCTCTGTTTATCTTCTGCCGTACTTTACTGCATCCCCTATATTGCCTTTCTTTTCAGGTAGTAAGAAGACAGAATTAAAGATTTCATAAAATTCAAAGAATTTTTCTTATTTAAAAAGTGTT
This sequence comes from Sorex palustris, assembly GCA_028565675.1. Taxonomy (NCBI): domain Eukaryota; kingdom Metazoa; phylum Chordata; class Mammalia; order Eulipotyphla; family Soricidae; genus Sorex; species Sorex palustris. The sequence continues at coordinate 4,808 of JAOXYA010015373.1, read as the reverse complement.
AGGATAAGGATCAAATTTTAATCTGCCTAACAAAATCTATGTTATTTTCACAGGGGTGCCTTGAAACTTTAGAAACTATAAACATTTCAAATATTTGCCTACTCATAATTGTCAACATAATATATCTCAAATGAATGTATACTTTATCAATTCTCAAGAAAATTACTATTCTTGGGTATCTTGCATCTAACAGGATATATAGAAAATAAACCATGTAGGGAGTAATGGTGTTAGGAAGAATGAGAAGGAATACTATAAGAATATTTAGTTGGGGGTGGGGAGCTGAAGTGATAGCACAGGGGGTAGGGTATTTGCACTGCCAGGAGTAATTTCTGAGTGGATGAGCCAGGAGTAATCCCTGTGCCTCCATTGCCAGGTGTGACCCAAAAAGCAAAAAAAAAAAAATATATTCAGGGAAATATAAAAATAAGTGGTGAGATTCAGGGCATGACTGTGATGAGGTTCAGAACATGACACTTAAATATGCTATTTTGCTATATAAATTATCTTGAACCAGAGATACTTAATAAACAACTGGTGCAAGAAGAACATTCTAATTTGTGTTCCACCAAAATCAGAAAATAAATCTCCCATGCGGAAGATACTTTGCCAAGAGGTGGAACCACATCCTTAGAGATAGTTTAAGGTCAAGATGACCATATAAACAGATATGTTTGTGACTCGTTTCCTAACACAAACCTCAATTTCTTTGTCTTGTCAGTTTCTTAAAAATGTTCTGTTTTCTTGATTAATAAAAAGTACCCAAATCGGAGTTGTCCCCCACAAGCAGCTCTACAGCTCAACCATGGCTCCAGAGGCACAAGGACTTAATGCAGAGCCCAGCAGCTTGCGGCAGAAAAGTGAATGGACTATGCATTAACCCACGGTACCATGCCTCCCTGGGAGGGAAAGGGTGTTGCTCCCTTCTGCCTTTTTCCCCCTGGACAGCAGGATGGCGGCCGCCTCAGAGCTTTTTGGAAAGCCAGATATGAGCCAGTGGTGATGCGGCAACTGCAACCTCATGGGAAGGAGGGTGTTCCCGGCTTATCTTTCACACTCCACTGAGGTCACGAGTTGCCCCCCACAAGCGGCTCTCCGGCAGGGCCATGACTCCAGAGCCATAGAGAAACCAATCTCATAATTATCTGGCTCTTGGCAGAAATACCTCCAGACTTAATAATTAAAATATCAGAAATCCAAAATCATATGGTTCTCATAACCAGCTGTAGAAAACAGATTATTTCACAATGCCTTTTCAGCAGTTCTGATTGTTGGATGTAAACTCTAAACAATAATGGTGCATCCTTTGTCGAAATAATGAATGTAATCAACATAGATAGAGAGTTAAGTAGAATTTATCTGCTTCACAGGCATTGGGAGGAGTGCGAGGGGAGTATATTGGGTTTCTTGGTGGTGAAAAATAAGTACTGGTGAAGGGAAAGGTGTTTGATCATTGCACAACCGAGACTTAAACCTGAAAACTTTGTAACTTTTCCCACAGTGATTCAAATAAAAAAAATACCCACATCAACTACCTTCTTAGGCAGGAGAGATACCTCAAAGGGCTGGAGCTCATGCCTTGCATGTTCAATATTTTAAGTTCAATACTCAGAACCACATGGCCCCCTGAGCACAGATGAGTGTGATCTTGGTGACTCCCCACGCACTGCCAGATTGTCCCTCAGCAACTCTCACCGAAATATTGTCATGTTGCTGGAGTGATTCCTGAACCCCCTGGACAATGCTTGGGAGGGTCCTTTCCCCTTCACTCTCCAAACCTATCTACTTGCTTGAGTTTCATAACTGGAAGTCTGCAGACATATGAAATGAAATTTGCTTTACAAATGTGAAACTGTCCTTTATTACAGGAGGCATCTGAACCAAGAACCCAGAAAGCTAGAGGGAAATTATTTTTCTCCCCTACAACGATAGTTTTACTTTCTATATGGTGATCAGATAATGACTCTGAAGCCATTTCATATGTAACATGAACTAAGAATATTTCAGTCACAAGGATGTAGGTGTGACTTGTTATATCCAGGGGTAGAGGGAGAAGAACATGATGAATTAGAAGAAGAGAGAGAAGACCCAGTGTTCAGAGCTAGGGGAAGGTGAAGGACAGTTGTTAGAGGAGAATTGAGAAAGATAAAACTTGATAGGTATGGAGCCCCTAAAGTCCATGGCAAGGATTGTGGATATTTTTTCTGAGTATAGTTTAGATAATTTAGAAATTATGAAGAGAGATATAATGTGACATTTTCAAATAAACACTCTGGTTGGTGTGTATATGTGCATTTGTGTTGGTTGAAGAAATCAGAAGTGGAGGGGTAGAAGCTATAAGATCTACTAGGAGTTGAATGCAATTGTCCTAATTATCCAGGCATGATGCAAGGATTGGCTAGAGTAGATAAAGAAGCAACAATAGTGAGTCATGGCGGATTTAGGGTCTATTTCAAAGGGGGAGCAGATAAGATTGGCTGATATATTTTATGTGAGATTTGACAGAACAGAGCCAGGGAGATTTCTCAGGTTAAGATCTCAGTTTCTATGGATAATAGAACCAACCGATAATGGATGTTGTGATCTCAGAGCACTGAAACTCAGAGGTGAATAAAGTCTAACTTAGAGTGGTGTGGAAGACTTTGTGAAAACAATCCAGTAGAATTCCAACTGGATATTGGAAAAGGTACTCAAACAGAGAAGGCAGAATCAGAACTTTTAGGCAGATGAGTTCTAACAAGGAAAATCACAGAATCCCTATAAGGCAATGAAAGTTCCTGAGATGAGGAAGGCTGGGGGAGAAGTAAATTTTGGAAAAAAAATCCAAGAATTTATTTTGTGGGGGACATAATTGCTTTGAAATGTCTAATTAGCCATCCTGTTTGCAGTTCTTCAGACAAATTGTACTGTCATTATTTGTAAGAATTCTTTGTCTTCCAGAAGCAATCGCCAAGGACAGACAGTACTCTATGTACTTTTAATCTGCCTTTATTTTCATTAGTTATGCTTCTCCCGAGGATGGTTTCACTAATTCCAGAATCTATTAAGAATTTTATTGTTTTTTAAGTAAACAATCTTCTTTCACAGCAACTTAATGAGAGTAATTGTTTTATTTCATGTTGTACTTAAAAAAAATGTTTGCAGAAGCTACCAAATAGTGTTGCGGGGCCTGACGGTCATGTCTTGTGATAGCCAGGTCTGCTAATTTGGCCTGAACAGTACCATGCTCCAACCATGATGCAGCACAACTTGACTCCAGTGGTGCTTGGGGACTACTAGGGCCAACCTTATGGTGCTGATTGTGGTGGGGGACATGAGGACCTGGAGATACAATGCACATATCCCTGACCCCTAAGCTATCTCCCTGCCACATTATACTTTTGTTTTTGTTTGTGGGAAACACCCAGAATTTCTTGGTGACGCGTTTGTGTGTGTGTGTGTTTGTGTATGTGTGTCTCTCTCTATGTGTGTGTGTGTTGAAAACACTGTGGGGCTAGCAATCAAACTTGGAGCCCCAGTATGCCAACCATGTCCTCCAGCTCTTTGAGCCACATCCCTGGCTTCACATTATCCTTTTTAACTGCCAAATTGTTCTTCAGGCTTATCCCTAAAGTCTTGAAAGAACTCTAACATCACCCATGTCTCACTTCGTACAGCCTGTTCAGAATTATTTCCTCATTACTCTGGGGCAACCTGTATGTTATGCTGAAGCTTTAAAGACTATGCTTGCTAAAATAACACCAAAAAACATCATACAATTTTCTCCCCAAAATGTGGAGTCCTACAGATGTAAGGAATGGGTAGAGTGCTTAACAGGATATGAATCCCTAGGTTCAGTTCCACCTGATTCAAGGACTCCAAAGGGTGTGGTGCTGATAGCTTCTGGAATGTCCAGATCAGAACAAAAAAGTCACTGGACTGAGCACTTGCCATCAGGACTACATTTCTTGGGGTGGTCCCTGGGTCAGGTTCTAGAATATAGCTGGAGAGGGCCCCACAAAAATATATCATATTGTACAGAGAAGAAATTTAAATTCTGTTCTTTCTTTCTTCCTTCTCCTAGATAGGATTAATAGAATAAATTCCCTAACACCTCTGGGCAGAAAGAGAGTACGGAGGTTAGGGTGCTTGTGTTGTATGTTGCCAACCCAGGTACCATCTGCAGCACCGAATCTGGTTCACTGAGACTGAGTGTAGAGATCTCTGAGTCCAGAGCCAGGAGGAAGCCTTGAACACAGCTGGTTGTGGCACAACAAACAAAACAAAACAAAAATACAAAAATCACTTGTAGAGTATTAGTTTTATTTGTTGTCCAGTGACAACAGAACTAAATTTGTAAACTTGTTGTGAGCATTAAAAAAAGAGAATTCTCTAGCTGGAGAGATAGTACAGGGGTTCAGACCCTTGCCCTTCATGCTACTAATCCCTGACACATGCTCAGTAGCACCCGAGCACTGCTGGGTGTGGCCCAAACCTCTCACACCCAACCTGAGATTGGCACTGCATCTGGAGCAAAGTAAATGATGAATTTTGTTAATATAACTGCTATTATTATCTACCTGAGATGAACTACCTTATTGTGCACATTTAGAACTTACTCTTTGCACATCTCTAATAGAGTTGTTGGTTGATAAAAAAAACAAAAACAAAAACAAAAACAAAACCGAAAAACATATTTTCTACTCCACTCAAAATTTTTTTAAAACTAGTTTCAGGATAAAGATACTTTAAAACATGGCCGACCCGAGTTCGATTCCTCCGCCCCTCTCGGAGAGCCCGGCAAGCTACCGAGAGTATTCGATATGCCA
>JAOXYA010015363.1:0-13774 GCA_028565675.1 Sorex palustris | reverse complement strand
AAACATGCCTTTTTTTTTTATAAAGTCATGTACTGAGTAAATGTAATATTAAACCTTTTACACTTCCATTTGATACTGGATGAATTTAGTCACGTTGCCATGGCTTTAGAATAATTCTCAAGTGAATGCATGAATGACTCATAACTTGCATCATTAGTCTTTCATTATCGAAAGTCTTTCATGATCGCAATGGATACGTTTCACGCATTCAACTCTTTGTGTCTTTGTATTCTTTGCTTAAAAGAGATTTCTAGAATAACCACGCACATTTTAGAGATTTTGATATGTAATGTCAGTTTTCCAAGACTAGTTCCACCTTATAATACAACCTGAAATAGAGAAAAATTGCTTTGCTAGACTTTTTCTACCAAGAACTTACATGGAGTTCTAAACTGTTGATATGTGATAAATGGCACCTTTTTCTAACTTCAATATCTTCCAGAGTACCAAAATAGTTCCTAGTTGTCTGTTTAATTATGTTCCTTCTATTATGAGGTTTCTTTTTTAAATTCTCTTGCCAATTTATCTACTAGAGACCTTTTAAATTTTCATGAGCTCTTTTATAGACTCTTTAATTCTCCTATTATCACCCTTGGTTTAGGTTTATGGTATTTAGCCCAATAATATCAACTTTATTTTCACGCATGGTATGAAATAAGTGTTTAAATCCACTTTTTTTGGGGGGAGGGGTCCCAAAATAATGAGTTTATTCCAAATCACATATCGTCAAATCTTGTACTTCCCATTGACAAGTAACAGTTTAAATTTAAGGGATAACAGTGAAACTCAGCACTTACGGGGTCAACTTCAGATAATAATTGGTTAAGGGAAAAGTCTGGGTGGCAAAGAAAAGGCCTCATCATGCTATTAATTTATTTCACAAACTTACGACTGCCGTGACATTCATACACATATGTAGACATTTATACACATATATAGACGGGCATCCGTTCATGCATGGCAGAGATACATACATGCACATCATATACACTGTATGTAGTGGTGTGTATATATGTACATGAACAGAAGGAAATCTTTTGAGAGCTTGTAAGAACTGGGCAACTGGGGCTGGAGCAACAGCACAGTGGGTAGGGCGTTTGCCTTGCATGCAGCTGACCTGGGTTCGATCCCCAGCATCCCATATGGTCCCCCCAAGCACCGCCAGGAGTGATTTCTAAGTGCAGAGCCAGGAGTAAACCCTATGCATCGCCGGGTGTGACCCAAAAAGGAAAAAAAAAAAAAAGAACTGGGCAACAGCACGAGTGAAAAACATCAGGCTAGGGCCTGGATCTGATCAAGAAAATTAAAACAAATTGGAGCCGAGACGGGGAAGCAACCCGTGATCCCAGCGTCTGCATCACTTCCCTGCACGTTTGCTGTTGATGAGATGGTGAGAGCAAACCCTTAAGTATTGTTTTGTTCCTCCTTCCTCTTCATTTCTTTCTACCCTGCGTTCCCTGTCCCAAGAAATAAGTTAGCATATGCGCTCTTTTGTAGATCTAATACTCACTGAGTCCCTCCCTCCAAGGTCCGAGGGACAATGTGAGATGTTGGGGCATCCATAGGACACGGATCGGGCGGAGGCTGAGAAGAAAGAGGGGCCTCGGTCCTGGTCCCGGTACCCACGGACACAATCTTTTTTTATTTTTATTTTATTTCTGTAAAGTAGCTCCCAATATTTGATTACATTTACTATTCAAACACCAATGCCACCCCCATTACACCTTCCTACCACTATATTTTGGATGTTTCCATCCCGAACCCCAACCCCTGCCCCAAAGCGGAACCGAAATTATTTTGCATTGTTTGTTATGAATAAACTGCTGAAAGTGTGTGTGTGTGAAGATTGTTGAATTTCACCCAGGGGTCATTAAGCCCTTTCTATAAAAGATCACTAATATGTTAAGGGTTGAGCTGTGGGCATGATCTTGCCTCCAAATGGGACCTCTGGGAGCCGGAGAGAGGGTACAAGGGCTATGGCACGTACCTGGCATGTAGCTGACCCCAGCTCAACCCCCAGCAACACACGGTCCCACAACCCCCGCTGGGTTTAGTCCTCAGTCAGGCCTTCCCTACCGGAGAGAGGAGAAGGCAGCTGGAGACATGGTCTGCGAGATCCAGGGAACAAGCTTTCTGAGAGGCAGAGAGGCAGAGACGGGAGGGAGGGGTCCCCAGAACCGCAGGCAGCAAGAAGATGGGGGCAGGAAGACTGCCAGAAAGGCACCCCTCTGTTGGCGGCACGTTAATCCCAGCAGGATTAACTTCCAGGCTGCACTTCTGTGGGTGCCAGACACCAAAACGCAGTAACGGTCCCTGGTGGACTCAGGCCTCGACACAGCATCACCCCCTGGAGAGGACCCTCAAGCTTTCTCCCAGGGTCCCAGGATTGCCACGATGCCCCCCCCCCGCCGCCCAAGGATGCAGCCTTTTATCAGCACGGAAGATGTTGGTGGTTCCTTACAGGAGGACTCGATTTCAAGTTGTTGCTTAATGTCCCCGGGAACTGGCAGATGATCTTGGATGTGCCTCGGGGGCGGGGGGGGGGGTGATGGTGGGGGGGGGGTGGTCACTGGACTATAAATGTATCCAAGGGGGAATACACCCATGCCGCTGCTAGACAACAGGGTGGGGGGTGGCCGAGGTGGCGCTTGGCTTTCCTGGCACACCTGAGTTGCCCTTGGGTAAAGTCACCCGGGACACCTTGGCGAAGAAATCAGGAGATTCTGGAAATTTCTCGCCGCGCTAAAAATAAGAGCGCCATCTGGGAGAGTAATCTACGGCTTTGTTCGTTCTGGTGCGTGTCATCAGGCGGGAGTGGGGAGTGGGTAAATATAGGCTCCAAAACCCGCAGTCAGCAAACCGCTTGGCCAGAGCAGCGCTCGCCACACCGCTAACGCTGTGATGCCGGCATCTTGGGGCCCTGGCCGGTTGAGATCTCTTCAAACCCTACCCTCGGCCCCTCCCCCCACCCAAAAAGCACCCAGGGGAGCAGGGACAGAGACTGCCAGGAGGAGCGCCTGTTGCTCCCGGCCAGACAGACTGGCTCTCACCCCGACCTGCCCCCTAGGGTGTCGCCTTTCCCACCCTGGCTTGGGGTTGGTGGGCCCAAGGGGGGCAAAGTTCAAGGAGCACCTTGCATTCCTGTTGGCTGGAAGGAAAGGCGGCCAGGTTCCAAGCTCCACGGCGGGGAGAGAAAATGGGATGATGGGGCAGCCCAGCGCACAGCCTAGCCCGGTCCAATCCCTGGCATCCCATGGTCCCGCCCAGCACTGCCCTGTGGGTCCAGCCCTGGAGGTGTCCGGGGTATTCCTAGACACTGCAGAACCAGAGCTGCACCCCATCCTTGGACCCTCGCTGGCTCAGCTGGTTGAGAGTTACCAGGAGGAGTGCTGGCCATCTGAGGGCTACTTGGAGTCCTGCAAAAGCAACCAACCCACCCCCAACCCCTCAGTGCCACGGAGAGTCATCACACAGTGGAACCGTCATGGTCTTGAGTTCTGTTCCAACTCACCACATGGGTCCTGCAACTATTGGCCGTGATTCCAGGGGCCCTTGGATGCCCCCAAGCAGCGTCACCAGACAAAGCCTCTCCACATTGGTAGCAAGGACTGTCTGGGAGTAGAACTCCAAGTCCACGTTTCAGCCAGAAACTGCGCTGCTGGGCTGGGCTGACCCTGCTGGCTTCTGATGACACCATGTCACCCTGCTGAGGCTGGTGGCTGTGGCCCAAGTGGGGAGGGTGAGTCCTTTGAGTCTGAATCTCAAAGAGGAAGTGGGGGTTCTAGGACCCCCCCCCACCTCCAAGTAAAGCAGCTTCTCCTGGGCCAGCCAGGAGACCATGCATTGGTGTGATTTCAGGCCACAGGACCCCCCAACCCAGGTGACACCCCCCAACTTCCAACACAGATCCACAGAAGACAAACCCATCCCCGCCAGAACAGCCCCTCACGATGGCATCTTGCTGTAGCGGCCGCCTCGCCCGGCCCTGGCTAATCCTCGAGATCAACTCTTAAGCACTCAGCAAACGCTTCTGTGTTGAGTGAGTTGGCACTTGCAGGCCGGGAGCAGTGTAGGAACCCTTCTGGACCGTTCTGCAGTCCTCGGGAGGGGGTCGGGCCTCAGTGACTGGCTGGTGGCCCAGTGACTGGCTGGTGGCCTGCAACCTTCAAGGCTGCCAGGCAGCACGATCCAGTCTCAGCCCAGTGGGACCTCCTGGGCCGCGCAAAAGTGTTTCATCGCCTCTGCTCTGTGGGGACTCGAGTTTCGAGTCTGTGTGCGGCCGAGAGACTGGAACAGAGACGGATGATGGAAGCATGTGAGGAAATCAACCAGGCGGTGGTTGGAAGAAGGATGGAGTGTGGGCCCGCTGCTTTCTGCCTTCCTCCTCTTCCATCTTTGCCTTTGAGGGGAGGTTGATAACAGGATAACTCTGGCTGGAGGTAACTTTTGGCAGTCTCCATGGATGCCGGGGAGAGAGTACACGAAGGACCCAAGGCTGGACGCTTTGCACGCAGAAGCCCTGGTTGGATGCCACGTACCACACAGTCCCTTATGCCCTGCCAGGAATGAATGATCCCTGAGTGCTGTGCATGGTGCAGCCTCCTCCTGGGGCCCCCGAATGAAAGAAAAATGCAAATGGAAAAATGGCCCCAAGCAAAGGATGCTGATTACTCTAAGGTCTGTCCTGTCCTCTAAAAATTGTGTACCCAGCCATTAAATCCTGGGCCGAGAGCCCTTCACCCTGGCATTTGCTGACCTTCTGGTTGCATAATCCGAGACAAAGGAAGCGGGCACCCACCTAGTGCAGAGACCAAGTGGACACTGTTGGCCCCAGGTGACAGCTCCTGGCTCAGCAAGGTGGGCCCAAGGGCATCCCGGGGAAGGACCACCGTGTCCCCTGAAGGCCCGGACCCAGGCTGCCAGCAGCCCTGGCCTCTCTTCCTTTCCTCTGCAGCAAACGAGCTCTGTCCTCAGACCCGCTTGATGAGCAGATGCCCAAGGTTCACAGTCTGGTCCCCCAAGCAGGACAGGGCATTCAGGGTGGCACCTTCTAGAGGCCCAGAGCAGTGAAGGAGAAATGCCATCTCAGGATGAGAAACTCCTTCAGGCTGCAGAGGTTGAAAAGGGCTGGAGCTCGGGTCTCACACAGGGGAGAGGCACGCTGCCACAGCCACATCCCAGCCCCTCCGGTTGCTTCGAAATTGCTGGGAAAGGGTATTTTCTGCCCAAACAGTTTCTTATCCAAGAGCTTCGAAGCTAGAAATCCCAACTATTATTTACTGTTGGTGGTTGCGTTGTAGGTGGGCACCCTGACATTGCTCAGGGGTGAGTCCTGGCTTTGTGCTCAGGAGTGACCCTGGTTTACTGCCCACTTCCCAGAAACCAAATCACTGCACATCCCTGCCACCCACAGTTTCAGCATTCCCTGGGGTGGTGGCAGATCACCCACTTTGGGAAATTCTGCCCCAGACCGGGGTTCCAAGGTTCTTAAGCTTTTTCCACTCATCACCGCTTTTCACCGAAGAAACACAACCCAGGCAAATAAGTGGTAAGAACACCACAGATGCACTAAGCATTTGATTTTAAATTCACTATTGGTTCTTGTTCAGAAAACTTTGATACTCGCAGCCCCCCGCTCTGCGCCTCCCATCCCCCACGAAGAGTTTGAGCGGAGGGAGTTTCTCCCTCAATCTTTCCCAGGCCACAGGAAGTGCCCTACAGATGTGTGTGTGTGTGTGTGTGTGTGTGTGTGTGTGTGTGGAGGGGGGTGGTGCACAGGACCAGAAGCTGCCTCCCCATCCCAGGAGTGGCCTGAGTCACCGTGGCCCAATCTCAGAGATGAGCACAGTGGTCACTCAGCACTGCGAGGCTGGACCATCCTTTTACATGCTAGACAAAATACGTACCAATGTCCACATTTATTACCGGGTGGCTTCTTGCGGTAAACAAGAACGCGCTGATGTACATCACCACCCGGAAGTTTTTCAAGGTACTTAGGGAGAAGGCGCGTGCTCAGAGATCAGTCTTTACCATCAGAACTACCATCTTTACCATCAGAGAATTATAGAATTACCATTTCTGTCATTCTGCTTGTTTGGCCGTATGCTCCTCCACGTATGAGAGGCAGTTCGGCGGGGTGGATAGACGCCAGGGCGCCGGGCGGGGGAGAAAGAGTCTCTGCAGCATTTGCAGTGATCAGGGATTGCTTCTGGGGTCAGTCAAATGCCATCCAGCTTCGGGAGGGTCCCTGTGCAGGTTGGTGAGGGGTGAGGGGAGGGCCTGGGGTCAGGGACACTAGGCTGGGTCATGGTCTCTGGTCAGAGCTGGGAGTGCTGGTTTATGTCCACCCATGACACTGCATTGGGCATCAGCGATTATAACCCAAAGTCCCAAATACTCGAGTGCAGAGAAGGAACAGGAACCGAGCACTGCCCTGATGGCCTTTCTTCGAGACGTGCGAAATAAAAGGGAGTGAAAAGTAGGACCAGGACATGTGACTGTGGGATGCAGGTGTCCACTCAGCAGTCCCTCCCCAAATGCTTCCCTTGGAGCCTGAGTGGTGCCTCCCCCCACCCTTTTTTTCCATATAAAACTCTGTAAGATCGGCACCGACCGGGACAAGAGAAGAAACTCGCAAACTCCTATAGACGAAAAGCCCACGTCCAACACATAAAGAATGCCCGCCAGGCCGCGTAAGAGAAACCCCTTTGCCAGAGGCTCAAAAGAGACGGGGAAGGAAATAGCAGGGGTGTAAAGAAACCTCTCCAAGACCCTTCTGGGTCTCTGGAACTGGAGAAGGAACTTTTTTTTTTTTAATTTTTAATGTTTTTAGTGAATCACCATGAGGTACAGTTACAGACTTGCAAACGTTTGTGATTGCAAACTTTTGTGATTACGTTTCAGTTGTACAATAATCGAGTGCCCATCCCTCCACCAGTGCCCATTCTCCACCACCAATGTTCTCAGTATCCCTTCCACCACAATGCCAATCCTCCCTGCCTCTGTGGCAGACACATTCCCTCTTACTCTCTCCTTTTGGATGTTGTGGATTGCAATACAGGTGTTAAGTGGCCATCATGCTCGGTCTGTAGTCTACTTTCAGCACATATTTCCCCTCCATAGTGAGGCCAGCTTCCAAGCTGTGAAGCAATCCTCCTGGTCCTTATTTCTACGATCCTTGGGTGTTAGTCTCCCATTCTGTTGTTTTTTATTCCACAAATGAGTGTAGTCCTTCTATGTCTGTCTCTCTCTTTCTGACTCATTTCGCTTAGCATGATACTTGGAGAAGGAACTTGTGCTGCTTTCCAGGCTGCCCTGCCCTACCCCTGGGGCGGCGATTCATCTCCTAGCTACTGTCTCAGAGGAGCGCCCGGGGACCATGGTGGGTGGCAAAGCAGGAAGGACAGACAGGACCAGGGCAGGAAGCACAGTCAGGAGCCGAGGGCAGGGGTGCTTCTGCATGGTGCCCTTGCTTTTCCTTTCGGCCTGCAAGACTTGGAACTTTGAACACAAACCTAAACCACCCAAAGAAAATGACCCCATGCATGGCACACTGGCCATCTTTGGAACTTGGCTCCCAGACTCACTGTCCACTTGGCCATTCCAGGCTTTTCATAGAGGGTGGGGGCTTTCATCACACATCCCTCTGTGCTCTTGGAGGTGCCCAGAAGACTTCTGCTTCCTGCAGACACAGAGCCTCAGGCCTCTGGTCTGGCCCTCCTCTCGAAGGCCATTCCATCCTTGATAAGAGATAATGGAGGCAGGCCTGGCTCACAGTTCTGCCAGCCTAAACGAAATTGTTTGCCCTTTTCAGAGATTAAATCTCAAATGAATTTTCCTCTGCTTCTCCAAAGGCATAGGGAGCTAAGTGGGGTCTTTTGTTTGTTGGAAGTGTGTGTGTGTGTGTGTGGGGGGGGTAGTTCTCATCATTGTACAGGAACTCAGGAGGAACTCAGGGGGAGTCTGATTTCCAGCAAAGAGAAGCGAGACCAACGCTAAAATTCTCCAAGAGTGTTGCTTCAAAGGAAACAGACCACACACCCAGTCCAGAGTTTGCTTTCAGCCCCAGGAAGGGGTTCATTCCACCCCATCCTAAAGACTGGCGCATCCCTTCAGAGCCCTGATCCTTTGGGGTATCCGTGAGTCCCCAGACAGAACAAGGCTGGTACAGTATTAGCTGTGTATTGAAAATAAAACCATGAAATTGGATATTTTAAAAAATGGTCATGGGGCCGGAGCGATAGCACAGCAGGTATGGCGTTTGCCTTGCACGTGGCCGAACTGGGTTCGATCCCCGGCATCCCATATGGTCCCCCAAGCTCTTCCAGGGGTAATTCCTGAGTGCAGAGCCAGGAGTGACCCCTGAGCATCGCTGGGTGTAACCCAAAAACCAAAAAAAAAATGGTCACATCCTGAGAGTCGTCAAACTTTCCCCCCCTACAAATCTGTCACTGGACTTGTGTCCCACCGAGCTGTCACACATAGCTGGTCTCTGACTTATGAGGGTTCTCCCTGCAGTCCGCGGTCTGTGGGACCTGGGTTCCCAGGTGGAAAGAGGTCACCTTTGATTTTCACTCTCAGGAGAAAACCTGGAACATTCCCTGCCGGCTCTTGAATGCTGTGTTCTGAGCACTGCAAAGATGGACTGGGTGATGTCCACTTACAACTCGGGATGGGCGTGTTGGGATGTGGGATGTCATTCCTGCAGGTCTGAGGGGGCTTCTGCCTGGGAATCCCAACTGCGGGGCTTCGGACCACACTCAGCCTTGGCCAGGGTACCATACAGAGTGCCGTGGAGTGAAGCAGGGGGCTGGGATGCCAGACATAACCCCCCCCCACGCTCTCCAGTTCTTCCCCCCAACCCCCAGCCCCGTCTGTTTTTGCCAGGCATCAGTCAAGCCATGCCGGGTTTACTGGGAAAAAATAAAAAAGAGGATGCCAGCAAGAAGCTCTCCTGGAATGTTCTAGAAAGTGCTCATGGTAATTTCAAAGAAAATGACATCCCCCCACCCCTCCACCATATACAAATTTTACAGCCAGGGCACTGAGCGAGGCCCAGAGGCAGAGGTGTGAGTCCATCACCTCACCTGGCCCCAGACTACTCTTGGGGTCACGGGCGCCACTGGGCTCTGAGTGGACACAGGTTTCCTTCTCCCAGGAGAGGAGCAGCCAAGAGCGCAAATGAGGATAGTTGACTTGAAGTGTGGGCTGGCAAAAGTCCTGCTCACGGGCTACCCACGCAGGGTTGGCACCTGCCGGCTCCATGACCAGACACGGCGGGGTGAGGCTGGAGCAGAGGCAGAACACTTGGAGGGTTTTCTGAAAGATGAGGGAGGTGGAGGTCTCAGAGAAGGGACGTCCTTGGGGACGGCAACCCTGCACAAGCTCCATGGCCACGTTGTTGGGTCACTCAGCGTTGGGCTGGGCGCTGCCCGCTAGCCAGCAGGGGCCCTTCCTGCCACTCCCAGATGCTCAAACCCAGGCAGGCAAATGGCTCTTGTGAAGAGAGAGGCAGGTGGCTGGGCTGGGCCCTCCGGAGTGGGCAGCCGGCATTCACGCAGGATGTGTCCACAGCAAGGTGGGAAGTTCGACCCTTGCTCTCCAGGAGAGTGAGTGTTTGATCCAAGGAGCTGGGCAGGCTCCACGGGTATGTCCCTAGTTGCTCAGATGCACTAACCTGTGTGGCCCCCTGGGCACGGTGGCTCCTGCAGGAATGTGGGAAAGCTGAGCAGTGGCCACGGGCCAACGGAAAGGCCGGAAGGATCGACTGTCCCTTTGCAGAAGAAGGGGAACTGCTGCAGGGAACACTGGTCACTGGTGCAGAATCTCTCTCTCTCTCTCTCTCTCTCTCTCTCTCTCTCTCTCTCTCTCTCTCTCTCCCCCCACCCTCTAAGAAACAAACAAGGTGGCTGTGTGCTGGCAAAGCAATTTGCAAATCCGTCATAATTATTAAGCTCTGTAAACTCTGGAGGGCAGCTTGTGGCCAAGTGGATCTGAACCTTAATGGGGAACCTTCCTCTAATGAGACCGCTCTCCCCCCCACTCCCCCGCCGTTTCCTTTTTCCTTATTGCCAGAAATGTGATATGCTGAGGATCAGGGCAAATAAAAACTGAAAAAAACAAACCCAGATTTTTATCCACAGTGTCTGTTGAATTTTACTGCGGTGTTTAGTTCTGATGGGCAAAGGGAAGGAAAGGGCCCAGGGCCACCACAGCTGGAGAGGGGTCTTGGGTGGGGAGGTTGATTCACATTGGGGCACCATGGGGCAGGCTAGGAGCACCCTGCCCCCCACCCCCACCCCATTTTCTTCAGTGGGGTTGCTCAGCTGTGAGGATGGAGGTGCCGGGGAACTCCCAATGAGAAGGGACCCTAAGTTCATGCTTTGTAACTCTCCTTTCAGCCACAAAAAAAACCTGAGAAAAGATAACCTGGACAGGTCACTCCCCTGTAAGAGACACCGTTTGGAATGTTCTAGACCATGTGCATGGGCTACAAGTGAGGCCGAAATCCAGAGCAGACCGAGGGGTGGAAGCTGGAGCTGGAGCAGCGAGGGGCTGAGCTGTCTCAGCTCCTGCAGGGGGAGGAGTCCAGGAGTCCATGCGTGTGGTCTAGAACATTCCAAACGGTGTCTTTTATAGGGGAGTGCCCTGTCCAGGTTCTCCTTGCTCCGGGATTTCTGTGGCTGAAGGAAGGGTTACAAAGCATAGTTTGGGCTGGGGGTCCTGGCCAGAGACTAACCAAGGTACAGATGGATGATCCACAGGAGTTCAGGCCCCAGGCCATATGCCCAGAGGGCCTTGGCCTCAGAGACTTCACTCACTTGAATTCCATTCAAAGAGGGGGCCGGACACTCCCTGGAACAATGCAGGGTCTAGATTCAGAGCAATTAGGGGGCATGGGGGTGCACATTCTCCTTCCTTGGGGTTCTGCTGGGGGCCGACTAGAACCTTCCATTCATTCCCTCCCCTCCCCCACCAAGACCTCTGAGAGCATAAACCTGTGACTTATTATTTTTTTGTTTTTTTGAAAAGGAAGGAAGGACTCAAGTGTGGAACTCGAGAATGAACCCAAATCCCCCACTAAATCTTCCCACGGGGACGAGGCGGCCCACTCTGGGTGATGAGCTGAGCTCCCGGCCATCGGGTTTCTCGTGTCCTTGTGAACGGCGGAAATGAAACTCTGGTGAGTAGGAAAAGCCCTCGAGCACCGCAGACAGAAAAGAAAATCAATAGGAAGGGAAATTACATGCCCAGGTAAGGAGCCATGGGCCTCGACACTTCAAAAGACCTCGATTCCAAATGAGAGACTGGCCTGGAATCATTCAAGTGCTTTTCCCCACTCAATGGTACCTGGAGCCTTCCTCTTGTGCTTTCATTTAATGAGGCCCGCACCCCGGCCTGTTCGTGTCAACTCTCATAAAAGCTGGGGAAATGCATCTCTTTTGATTCATCTCCCGTGGCTAAACCTCTATCCACGGGCACTTACAGAAAAAATCTGATCTCCGTTGCAGCCTTGTGGCTTTGTGTCATGATGGTCTCAGGCACCATTTGGAAAGATGCTGACCTATTTTGCTTTGCTTCTGGTGACCGGATGATCAGGGGTCTCTGAATTTACGTCCTAACATTCAGCACTCACCCTACCCCTGGTGTGAAGGTCCATAGCCGTGTTGTTTGATTGGGCCTTAGTGGGAAAAAAAAAAAGAACAGGCTTTGCAGTCTCACAGACAAAAAACAAACTGGGTAGCACTGTATCACTGTCTTCCCATTGTTCATCGATTTGCTCATGCGGGCACCAGTAATGTCTCCATTGGGAGACTTGTTATTACTGTTTTTGGCATATAGAATATGCCATGGGGAGCTTGCCAGGCTCTGCCATGCAGGCAGGATACTCTTGGTAGCTTGCCAGGCTCTCCGAGAGGGGTGGAAGAATCAAACCCAGGTCGGCTGCGTGCAAGGCAAATGCCCTACCCACTGTGCTATCGCTCCAGTCCCTTCCCAAAAGCAAAATGAAAGACAAATTGGGTAGCACTGAGAAATATTTGTCATGAAAGAGTTTCCGAGGAAAGCTTTAGTGGGGGGAACTGCTCGACTTCATCACCTGCAACGTTTTAGGAAAGTGACCAGCAGAGTCCAAACACAACCTTCATCCCTAGAGCTGCCAGCTATGCCTTAATCTCATTGTGCTTCACGGTGTGGGAACTGGGGCTTCTGTGAGGGCTTGGGTCATGCTCTCAGAACCGCCAGCCAGCAAATTTTCCTTCTGCTGAGAGCTCAGCATCGCTGCACCCAGACATACACGCCTGACACAGCCCCAGCATAAAGCCAGGACAGTGTCAAGCCCTGGGTCCCCAGTCCCGCCCCCCCTCCAAGCGCCCGTCAAGCTTCTTCACACCTCAGCGAGAGCACTTCCCACTCCATCACCCCTGCTTCATTGAAATAGCCGCCTCGCTCTCTTCTCTGCCCAGCGGCCTGAGGTCCGGGAGAAGGCATTCTCTGCAAAATCTCCATTTGCTCCCGAACAAGTCGTCAGAAAACACTGCCTTAGATCTATGTGCGGAGAATGACAATTTCTGAAGACCTCTCGCAGGAAGGTGGTTCAATTAAACGGACGTGGATTCAAGCATGACCCGACCCCCCCGCCCCTCCCCCTCTCTGTGACATGTATTCCTCCCCACCAATTTATTGGCACAAGGGCTCCAAATTGGCCTGTTTTCCATGGAGGAGAATTCAGCCATGACTTGAGACGATCCCACAGGGCAAGAATGTATTCCTCACGTGACACAGGATAATTTGTTCTGAGGCACATAGCGACACGCCAGCCTCTCTGTCCATACCCAGGAAAACACACTTTGGAAATGTGTGCCACGGGCTAATGGTTTCCTTCTTCCACTGTCCCCATGGACTTCCCGTGTGGGCTGCTAACAGCAGGCAACACAGCAAGGTGCCGGGTCCAGGGGCAGAGGGAGACAGTCTCGCGAGTGAAGGTCTCTCACTCCTGCCGCCTCTCTGCTAACTGTGCTTCCCCTTTTCATACCTCTACAGTCTTTAAGGAATTGAAGGGGCCTGTGCACATGATTAGAACCTCGTGGGAACGCCTGGCCTTAAGCGGACAGCACCGTGCCTTCTCAACATGATTTGCAAGCGGTTCCCCTAGATGCAAAGCATCTTCCCAGCCACCTTGGAGAGAGGCTTCCTGAGTCCCCTGCGCAGGGGGGCTGGGATGCCGCTCTTGGAGGGGTTGGGGGAGGAATGAAGGAATGAAAGACTTGATGTGGGTTGGACACAGAGGCTGAGAGGAGAACCCAGGACACTTGGCTTCTGGCCCGGTTCATTCCCCTGGATGCCGGCAACCCGGGGAGAGGGGCGTTCCTACCGCTCGGCTGGAGTAAGATCATTTCTGGGTTCCACGGCATGGTCCACTCGGAGGGAGCACAGTTATGTCAAGATGCGCTCCTCAAAAGAGCAAATTTTAAGTGACTTCCGCTTTCCCAAGTGAAAGATGCATGCCCCTGTCCTAGGAGGCTACCAACGGTCAGGGCCTCCCCAGCCATCCCTGGAACCTGAGCCCCCTGGCCTCAGCCGTGAAGTCGAGGGTATTTCTCCCACCCTGGCTGCATGGGGCAGAGGGTGTGCCGCCTGCCACTATCCCGACAGCCCCCAGCGTGAGCATCAGCTTAAAAAAAAAAAGCATCTTCTCAACAGGGCTGGAGCGATAGCACAGCGGTAGGGCGTTTGCCTTGCACGCAGCCAACATGGCCGACCCGAGTTCGATTCC